>KZ063426.1:30653-56640 GCA_002091835.1 Anopheles maculatus | reverse complement strand
TTAAGTAAGAGTTAGGAAAAGGTTATTAATAGCGAAGCTGCACAACTTTTCTAGAAGTCTTTTAAAGCATATGTTTGCCGTTTAGTTTGTTAACGTTTTTTTACGTACTTGATTTGATTTTGTTTCGTGTATTTGGATATTTTAATAGGTAGCAGAAAAAGTATCGTAAGAGCTGGATTTCTAAAGGTCTATTTCGATTTTCGTGTGACTAAAATAAAACCATATGTTATTAGTGATATGCATATTTGAATTCCACATAGATACGGCTAAAACGATCTAACCGAATGTGGTTTCAGATGTGAACATAATGTATGCATCTTTCTAGCAACAATGAGAAGAAACCGATATGGTAATTGTTGTGCAAATGATAATAGTACAAACACAAAAGCGCTGAAAAATATAGAGACAAACGTTTCATTTCATTTTGTTTTATATCGTTCCTTTTTCCGTGCATAGTTTACATCGTTGACGTATCGAAGCCATACACAGATTCAGCCTACCGGAACACGTATCGTTGCGGTCGGATGAATTTTAATTGGTGGTCACTGTCTAATTTATTTACATCGAGTTTCATTGGAAGTACTTGTAGGTATATGAAGGTATGAAAGGGTTTCTGATTCCTGATGAACGCTCCCAGTGTTCGCTTACTCCTTACCCACCAGTTCCCACGTTCCCACATGTTGGAAGCTTATGGATCAGTCTTGCTCGTACATTGTTTTGGTTTTTGTTTTTATGGTTTGATTTCGCCATCTGCCACAATGCGAAACACTGCCGAAGTCAAACGCAAGCGGTGTCGGCGCTCATCTTGATATTCGTTTATCCTACACTAATAGGTACAACATAGAATCTTCTTACACACTAGAAACTAGGAACGACGCTCGCCCTCAGTACGGTCTGGTACGTAATGAGATGATGGCACCGAGATTGCGTTAACCGTCAGTCAGCTTTCTTCTCCAGGTCATGCACATAATTGCAGTTTAGAATAAATTATTATAAATAACCGCTGCTCCACCAGCTTCACACATCGTCTCCGATGTCTGAACTGGCACGATAGCTAATGACGCTGCGGTTTCCGGTGGGCAGGTAGACAACCACATTCGCATCGCCACTATGGACACCGGGCGGCGGCATGGTGGCGTGAGTATTTTGGTACAGGTTAGACATGGTCATTGCACTAGCCGTGGAGTGGTTCCAACTGTTTGTACTGCCCGGTATTCCCGTTTCACCTACTTTGATATAAAATTGCTGCTTCTGTCCCAAATTGTTAAGCGTGGACATTTTCTTCTGTTGCTCCTGATGTTGGACTGGCTGATTACCACGTTCACTGAGTCCCGTATCTTGCTTCGCGGTGGACCGCAAACTGCTTACGATCGGTGTTCGGGAGAGTTTAAAACGAGTTTTATTGGAACCATTTCTCAGTGTCCTCGGCATCTGCGTCGCGGAAGGGAGTGGTTGGGTGGAGCCACAGGATCGACCGAGGATGATTCCAGCGTCGGTACCGTTGCTGCTATTACTACTGCCACTGCTGGCACTACAGGCACTGTTGGCACCACTACTCTGGCCGTTCGAACTTCCGTTCTGACTCGGCACTAGGTGATGATATCCACCGCTCACTGATGCGTTGCTAGCCGCCAGCAAGGACATCGTATGAGATGCCAGCTTGTTCTCGGTAATATTAATTTTCTCTTTCGGATTGAAATATGATTCCGAGCAAGCGTTTCGGCCATAGCCCGCGCTGCCGTTGTCCGACGGTGCGCGCGTGATCGAACCGCCCGAATAGGCATCACCGTCGAAATACATTTTGCCAGCTGCCGTTGATGGCAGTAGGTGATGCAGGTGACTATCATTACCGGTTGCACCTCCCGAAGCAGTAATAAATCTCGAGTTTCCAATCAGTGTGGTTGTAGCGTAAGGTGCTGGTGATCGAGTTCCGCCCGAACTGTACTCGCTCGGTGCCCTGCTGTCGCCCATTTGCGTCGTAAGATGGTTCGCCCCTTCGTGTGGCAAAGGATTGAAGGTTGATACCTCGGCATAATCGCTTGGATAGTCAGTGTACTCAACATAACTGTTTGTAAGAGAAGTGAAATTTGAATGTGAAATTGTAAATAAAACTAGTGACTCTCGCTACAAAGCCCCAACTGGTGTGACGTGAGAATGAGTGGGAATGAAATGGAAGTGTGATTTTTTTTACTTCGCCAACGAGCGAAAACTTACCGAGACCGATTGTCATGCAGCATCGTTTGTTGATGCTGTTGCTCCAAGGGAAGTGTAGAAGTCGTGCCTACTGGAGCGTAGTCCTGTATGTGATCCTTACTTCTTCCTGCTGTTTGATATCCCCACACCATACTGGATGGATTCATCCATAGACTATCGTTCCGTGGTATCTTAACGACACCTCCAGCGGGATGGGCTGTAATAGATTATTGATACATGGAATTTGTATTATCTGTGTAATAGTACTACTTTACTTTTACCGATGTGACCCGTTAAAAACCCCGATCACACACACCATCCTAGCTCACAACGTTTGTCATCTATTGTTGAAACTTACCACGTAAAGCAGCAAGAGCAGACTGTTTCATCATCATGTGCTTACGTTTCACGAACACCATTGCACCGAACGAGAGCATCATGAGTACTAGTATGCACCCGAGTACAGCGATGAACCAAGGTTGTGTAAGGATGTCGTCCATATTATTATGATTAATCGGGTATCGGTGAGAAGTTTGATCCAGTTGCTTGGTGATTGGGTCGAGCCGCAATGTTGCAGGATTGCTAAAGGGTCCCATGCCGGCAGAAGTAGCAGCGGCTATGCTGACCGTGTATGTAACACCCTCGGTCAGATTTGCAAGCAGCAATGTGGACGAGGTTGCCTCGATGGTTACATTGCTAAGCACTTTTGAGTAGTTTGTACGCAAATCAACGCCACGCACGATGATGTTGTATGTCCGCAAAACGCCTGTTGTATGTCCGCAAAATAATAACTATCTCGATTAGTGTTAGCTCACAGGATATAATGTATGAAAAATTACCATTTTGTGCTATTGCAGCCGGTGCTTTCCACTTTAGATATACCGCCGATGAATTGAGCAGCAATGCTTCCATTCCGTAAGGTGGTTCGGATGGAACTATGTTTAAAAAAAGAACGAGAAACATTCTAAGCAAGTCTATGCCTATGACTAATCAGCAACATTACTTACCATCTTCAAGAGTTCTTGCTAAACGGTAGTTCGATGGTTTCCCTTCAACCGTTTTGTAAAATGGTACGACAAAGAACTCGTACTCCGTGTATTTCTCCAATCCCGTCACAGAGCACGACGAAGCGCCAGCATTTAAAACGGTCATCATTTTGTACGATTGTCCGCTGGTTGTACGATCGGAGTTTGTCGTTCGGGAGTAAATGTAAAAACCTTCCACGTACTTCCCATTGATAATCTAGTATTTTAAAAAGGAAAATACATTTTTTTCAGTTCAGTTTTTTTGGAGCCTGTTCAAACTCTATTCTCAATTCGATGTTTCCTACCTCCCACACCAGCTTCATTGAGGTGGAATCAATTGCGGTAGCATTAACGAGCTCTACCACATCTCCTGATAGTAAACTAGCTCTGGCCTCGCTCATGTCAATACCAGTACCAAAAATGTCGCTCTGAAAAGTTGAACCACCGTAAGATATGGGAAAAAACAACAACCATGCAATGCGACTGTCTTACCATTCCGAGGAGAATAGGTTCCGAAAGCGGACTAGGCACTGAAATGCCGTGAGAATTTTCGGCACGGACCACGAAGTAGTACGTCACACCAGGACTGAGCCCGGTCTGTGTGTAGATATTGTTTTGAAGACGATTTGCAACCTGAAACCAGCCTTCGGTTTGGTTACGTCCAAACAGTTCCACCGTATAACCGAGCAGGCTCGATGCACCGACTTTGCTACTTCTCGCCCAAGAGATTGTGATGGAAGTTTCGGTTATGTTCGTTACCTGTGGCTTACCAGGTGGTCCAGGGAAAGTAGATGCTTCTGGTGCACGCTAGAATTTGATGTTTGGATTAGTTGGAACGTCAATCCGCAGCAGTGCACTCCAGGTCGTTTTGCCAGATTTGCTGCTAGCGACGCAGGTATACAATCCGCTGTCATCGATTTTGCTCAACTCGGCTATAGACAGTGTTCCCGATTCGGTGATGTTTATCTTCTCTGTGGCTAGTACCGGTATTCCGTCTTTGTACCACGATATCACCGGCGTAGGAACGCCACTCGCCTTACACGGCAAGATGGCAACGGATTTGATGGGCAGCGTTTGGTTGCATGGACCCTGCAGAATTAGTGGCGGTGGCCGATCATCTTGAAGATTTACACTCAACACAACGCGCGTGCTTACGCTGCCGACACTGTTGACGGCACTGCATACGATCACTTTACCATTGTCCATGCGACCGATTTGGGTAATGGAGAGCACACTGGTACCGTCTGCATTCTGTGTAACCTCTAAGTTATCCATCCGGCTTCCCGGTAGCAATAGCGTACGGTTGCCTTCCACCGACCAAAAAAGCGTTGGGTATGGGTGTCCGGTTGCCTGACATTCGAATAATGCTTCAGATCCTGGCTCGATAAGCAGATTTTTGGGCCGTACCAGGAACCTGGGAGGTGCTGTACGGAGGGCGAAAGAAACAGGAAGAGGTCGGGGTCAGCAGAAAGTGCTTCGATTGTGGTCAAACGAATTAACGATGCAACTGAATGTGTGTCGTGACTTACAATGCACCACCAATGTACCGGATGCGGTGATAGATCCGACAGCATTGTCCGCCTCACAGCTATATTCGCCCATATCTTCGATTGTGATGTCATCTATTCGTAAACTTCTGTCCTCTAGCACTCGGACTCGTTCTGTTTGGGTAGAACACAAAGTGTGGATAGGATGCGTACAAACGTTAGAAAGAGTAGTTTATCTGTACCGAGTCTCCTATTTCTTGTTTTCAAGTACAACATATTCAGAAGCGAACAAGGGATTCAAATTAATAGAAATTACTCCCGTGATTTATGCTACAATCGATAGCTCAAACGATGTGCGTATGTTGGTTGGCAATGGGAGAAGAACATGAATGTCTTTTCTACATGACCGTTGTTCCTTTGGTTGTCAATTTCGGTATGTATGTATATTTTGTGCATTCGACAAGAATGAAATAGAACCACGATAGAACCGATATCAAATCCCATCTGTACCGCTGTTTCGTATGCGCCACTGACTGTTCAGCAACTATCTGGCTAAGAAAATCAGTAACGAAAGCCCAAGAGTTTTTGAGGCTGGAGTGCCAAAGAACAAGAAAATATTTTTCATATATATAAACAATCAATCGATGAATTGTCCATAGAAAACTTCTTCTTCTTTCTTGGCCTAACGATCTCTTAAGGTCATGCCTGCCATTTCTGGCTTACTAGACTAATTGATACCGCATAGTTGGTTAGTCAATCCTCACTATGGGGGAACGGCCCAGATGAGACTTGAACCCCGGTCCTGCCGTGTGAAGACCGGCGCCGCTGTCGCATCACCACCGGGCCGCCCCGATAGAAAACTTAAAATTTTAAATATTTATTCAATACAGCTGGCAAACATCTACAATTGCACGACTGTTTTACATCTTTGTCTGTGGAAGGTTATATTTTCGTTTGCAATTTTGTCCAAAATACGTTTCTCTTCCAGCAATGCGCTTAGCACATGCCAAAAGATAACGCACCGGGGACATATGGGTACGGTGGTATCGGTAATTAATTTATTTTCAACCGGCTCGGCTACACCAAGGAGAGTAGTATGTCCTGATGCGGTTCGTCTAGTTTCCTGTTTCGCAATTGGTTACAGCAGTACAAACGTGACAACTTTATCCTGGCATACAAATTTATGGGCAGCTAACCGCACAACCCTTTTAGAGGGATCAAAGTTGTACTCACGTAGCCGTTTTCGTGGCTCATGCCACGCTGACCAAACGTTGTTTGTTTCATGATAAACAAGCTAATAATAATACGACTAATGACAACACATAAAACACCATCCCATCCTATTATTGGTCCATTCGCTGTTTCGCACGTTCGATTTGCAGCTTCCTACGGGGTTTCCGTTTTACGTTTCCGATTATCATGAAATGCGCCTCACATACGTACCGAGTGGCATGTTACCTCCGGAAGCAGATCGCCTCCACAGAACATCTGGCAATGGTTCCCCTCCGACCCGACATTGGAACACTACCGAGCTACCGGCAACAACGGTCTGATCCTGGGGCCCACGTATTAGAAATGGTTTCACTGTAAAAAAACGATGTACGTATGTTGGTTGGTAACAATATTTACCAAAATGAAAAGGGCACCGAAACGAAATCGTGTACCAAGATTATCGTGCAACTTACCGTGGACTCGCAGGAAGGCAACAGTGGATTCGCGCACTCCCACTATATTCTTCGCCACACACTGATAACGACCGTCGTCCGATTGGCGAGCATCTTGTATGGCCAGATTGCCACCGTCTACGATACGAATGCTGGAAATAGTAATTTATTCGACCGGTTACAATGCGTTGCTTAGTTTAATTGATGAAAAACGAGATGTCGGAATGCGAAAGATTAACTTTTACTAACGAGAGCTCCAAAGTTCACGGACCCTTTTGGCATGGCCGGAAGTGTTGATAAGTATCATTATACCTCCATTATTCATGCAAAAACGATCGCTCGCTGGAAGTTTGGTAGCGCAAATAAAATGACCAAGCTTGCAAATGTTGTTATTCATGCCAAAGTTAATAAATAATGTGTAATGTGGTTGGTCGAGGGAAACACTGCTACCACTACTGTACTATGTGACTTACCGTTTGGAGTTGGAGAGATCCAAAGTTTGTCCGTTTTTGCGCCAGAAAACTGTTGGTTCCGGTGAGCCCCTCGGTGGTCCACATTCTAGCAGTACAGTTTCACCCTGCGCTACTCGTGTATTCTGTGGTTCCAGACGAAACTCTTCTCGGAGCACTGAAATCAAACATCACACGATAGAACATGCACGATAATTTTCCGCACAAACAAAGTTGCAAATATCTAGCTTAATATTTGGGGCACCAACAGTAGTGAAGCGATTCGCTCGTTTCTTTACTTCTAACAACAAACGTTGGCCTAGAGGATTAGTGAATGATAAAAAAGAGAGACTAAAATAACCGGATATATGAATTGACTTTTTTTCTCCAATACACAGAGCAATTCATATCGACTGAATACGAAAGATGGACTATGAATAGTGTAAAAATGAAGAACTGTTGAAAATGTTCGTTTGAGCTGACGGATTACCTCTACAGGAGAAGGGCTTTATGCAGGAGAGTTTTCCTGCCAAAGTTATAATCCACACCAAAAACCCCGTGAACTAATCTTACTCGGTGATAAAGACCAGGTATTAAAAACAACTTTTCAAACACGAACCATGGATGCAGCCTTGCCAAGGATGCCAGTTTCCGAGTTCATACGTGAAACGGCAACAAATTAGATCGAAGTGTTAGCCCAGGCGAGATAAAATACCACGCCACCGCTTTTCGGCTATTGGACGAACTCTGGTACGTTTCAAGTAAATAATGTCACAAGCTACGTTCGCAATACCAAACCTTCCTAATGTATCTTCTTCGATTTGCGCACCGAATTGCTCCAGCTAAACTCCACATAATGCCCGACGCTGCATATCGCCCAGTACGCTGTGCACGAAAATGCTCCGGGAGCTAAACAAGAACGAATGTCACGAAAATACGAACGCACACGTTACGGGGTGTCGATTACATTCCACGGAACGTGACTTGCAAAACTTTACGCTAACCAATCTTGTATTCACTGTAATCCTATCGCAAAAAGTTAATGCAGAAGGACAACGACTATGTCCATGGTTGCGGACACGGTAATGGCAAAGGTTTGCCAGTAAACGGCGCGTGATGCTGTTTCCGCTACGGCTCGCCCCCTTAAAAATCCGAACATAAGATTAATACGTGGTGAATTAGCCACGTTGCTGTTGGGCCGATCGGGAGCGTTGCAGAATAAAATATGAAACCATAGATCCGATCCAGATCATCACGAATCGGTGGAAAACGCCGGATAGAGTGCAATCCGCCACCATTACCGCAGACGCTTCTGGTGTATTATGTACAAGAGTCTGTTCAAGATGTATGTTCCGTGACGGGACATGAACAGAGGGATGGAAGGATCAACGAAATCATTTGTCAAATATCGTAATCCTCCAGATGCAGTGAGAATGGATTGTACAAATTGGATTAACTGTCGCAGAGATACAACCATATTGCAGAAAACGCTATTAAGTTAATAGACAGCTTAGTGGCAAACAGCAAAGCAAAGGAATCGACAAACTGGGGTAAATTAGAAGAACAATCAATATGCGAAATACCAATGGAAGGTGTAATGTCTATTCTTATAGTATTAACTTTGTGACCAATTTGCGACTTTGACCAAAGAGATGGATGTATATATACATGTTTTTTTTGTGTAAATGGCATCGTAAAAAATCACATGAAACATCATGTACTCAGCTCGTTCATTTGTGCCTTGCGTTGAACATATCGCAGCCCAAGGACTGCTTGCACTGACCAGAGAACTAAAAACTGCCCCCATCCTAGGCATCATGACGTTAAAAACACATGCAAGATTGCATTCTTATACTGGCCGGCCATCCTTGAAGGCGATCCCTAGCACCTTTTATTTATGACATGGACTCGAATAAATATTCTTGCACATTTTTATCCGTTGAAATCTCCCCTTGGCCATTATTTTTCACACACTTGAACGCTTTTCCCTTTCCCTGTTCTATCAAAGTACACAAGATTGCCCTACCGGGAAGAGACGATACGTTCTGCGCTTTCAGTGGAGGCACTCTCATATGAAAAAGTGTAGTTATTTCAGCATTATTTTTTTTTCCTAAAAAAAGCGTTCCAGCTTGCCTAGTGTTCTTTAGTTTGTGGCAACGCTGTACTGTTTTTGTGCAAACTCACTGGGTAGGAAAGATATGGCTGCATAATAAAAGATTCATAACGGACCATTAATATGCATGCGGCGAAATTTGTTACCCAAAGGTGGTGCAAAAGTGACAGAATCTTCCAAAAAGCAGTTTAATGTAAATCTACACAAATAGAAGACAGTGTACGGACAACACAATTTTTGAGGTGTGAACTGTTGGTGTCCCCTACCTGTTCCTGTTGATAGATTGAATAGCTGTTTAAATTATAGTAAATTAGAGTAAATAATTATAACTATAATTGGTAAAGAGTAATGCACCTTTTTTATGCTCTAACCATTGCAAATAAAAAATACGGATAAATGTCAAGTGTTAAGTGTGCTTTCAATCTTTTTCAAGAGATCCATTCAAACATGAGCTTTAAAAATCTTTCAAATATTTGTCCTACAGCTAAACAATTTGCAACATGTTTGTAAGTATGTATGTATGTATGTATGTGCAGACTGGAATATGGAATAAATTGTACAAAAATGCTGAGAAAAGTAGCGATGCTGAATATTTCGTACCTATTTCAACGTAATATAGAGTAATACAGATGCAAAAAACAAAATCTTATGAAAATTTCAAAGTTTTACTTCACCTATAGTAACAGATATTGTCTCATAGAAAAATCGTTTAACAACCAGAAGCGACGCGTAGGCCGCACTTAGTTTAGAATTGGGTTTCGTTGGGTTCAAATGTTAATCAGTGATTTTTTTTTCTTTATCGTTTACATGAAAGACATACCAGAGATAGTCCGACTGTTGGTGTGTTAAAGATTAAGTCTATTAATTCTGGCAGTGAATGTATTTTTTTTTCTTTTCGCCAGGACATCTAACTAACCTGTGGATAGGGTAATAAATTTTAAAGTTTCCGGTCCTTACCTGATACTTGAAGCGTTGCATTGTGACTCCTGGCAGTACCAAGCTCGTTCTTCGCTTCGCACCAGTAAACACCCGCATCAGTCTCACGACGTGAGTGCACGACCTGGAAAATTAAAGAAAAATTGGAACCGTTATCAAACTCCAGCTTCTCAACACATAATTTGCAATTTGAAAGAAAACGAAAGCTAACGACAATTCTGATCCTTTTTATTTGCGAAAGAAGTCGGCATCAGTGCCTCGATCTCGCTGGTTTCCTTTGTCGCAAATTTTTGCACATTTTCAGATGGAAAAGATACAGTTACTCTCGGATGCACAATGGTAACGCAAATGGATGGCGGATTTCAAATTTTAAATATAATTGCTTATGCTTTCATAAAATCATAAAACGAGCAGCGTATTTGACTGACGGCCCAAAACGAGTCAACTGTGTGTTGACTGTGTGGCTATGTGAAATTCTGTTGTCTGCTAGAACAAGTCTTCGGTATATTGCATACGTTGCACTTGGTCGCAAAATGATTTTATTACTTCGGGCGAAGGCCGCACCGAGCGGAAAGAAACGATTATTACTTGTGCCTGCATCCCGTGAAGTTGTACCATCGGCATCATCGCAGTGATGATCGTCGTCGTTATCCACATCATTGTTCCTTCAAACGCTTTTTATGAAATCTTTCCTACGAACAAGGTTCCAGCTTGCTAGTTTGATGTCTGTATTGAGTGGAAAAAAGGATAACAGACCCGACGATGGCTCAATGTGCATTTAGATGCACGAAAGCAAGCGGTCCCTTTTTTTTACCGTCGAACGATATCATCATCATCATGCTCGTTTTACATCGACACCACTCGGTGCACCCGCTCCGGAAGGAAGAAAGAAAATGAACCGACGGAAAAGTGGTACGTCGATGAACTGTGCATGGAAAATCTGCAACGTCCAATGTCACGTACCTTTTCCATTCTTCTAATGTGCCGATCGGAGCCCAGTAAATCGTTCCGAGAGTTGAGAAATTAAAAATTCAAATCGACAGCGCCGGGAAATAGAATGACACCGTCTACGGAAATGGGACACGGATGGTGGCTACTATCATGCATTACCTTCAGAAAAAATAAACCCCCTGCGGGCAGAAGCATTTTATGAGACCCCGGTTCGGCTTTAATCGGTTCTCCATCTTTAAACCATGTGATTGTTGGTGTCGGGATGCCTTCCGCTTTACAGTTGAGTGTAGCTGGCTCGTGACGAGGTACGATGACATCTAGCGGATGTTCCGTAATTTTTGGATGCTCTAAAGCTGAAATGAGACGATATAAAACGTTTATTACATTTCAAGAATATAAACAAATAACGGTGGTTACTGGTGATACAATTAAATAGGATAAAAAGGAGCAACCGAAGCATGCGCGTTGCACAGAATACACCTAAACCGAAATAAAGATTTAGTTCTAATAACAGGAGAACGAGTCATATAATGGTTACAGTTTAACGCTCGTACCAAATGCGCTAACTATAAAACTCAACCAATTACTAATATTATGCACTTTCGGTAGGAGATAGTGTAGATAGAAAATAATTAAAATTTCATTTAAAATACAATCTGGTTGCATCACACCATAAAACTTTAGCAACGGCTTATAACAATAGCGGTGTAGGTGGATACAATTTTGAAATGAAACAACAACATTTATGTGTGCATAATTGAAATCGTATTCCGTATAGTGTTCGCTGTTATCATTTAAACAACAACAGCAACAAAAATGTCGCAAGGACGGCACGTGTGTTATTTCCACAGAAACTATGACTGTGCTTTTCCTTCAAGCACAGCGATGGCCGTACGGAGGTTTTCCACATTCGCACGCGAGACAACGACACAGCAAACGCTAGGCATCCTGTTGAGTGGCCTGCGATAACAGAGCCCCAAGCTCACGAAACATTCACCGGAAACCATAATTCCATTTGCAATCCTGGTGGGTAGCGATTAACTAGGAATGTCACATGCCATTGGAATAAGTTTATCGTTAGAGGCAGCTGACATTGCAGTGCACCCAAAAGCGGCACTCTTCCTTCCTTTTCTCACGGTTTGAGAAAGTTTAAATAAGTTATCACAAGTATGCGATCGCTGTAAAAGTTGGCATCGTTCGCGTTCGCACAACACAACAACAATCGCTGCACGTACGCAAATGTACGTTACGTAGGAACTCGAACAAGAGGTTTGTCGCAAGCCAGAACATCAAAACTTTTGTGCGAAGACTCGATTCGCACTAGCTGCAAACATATTCAGAAGAAGTGAATTTACCACAAAGGATCTAATGCATACGGTGTACGTCTTTTTATTCAACAAAAACAGCATTGGTGGCAGCCTGGAAACCGCGAAGACATTGCAGAAATTCTTGCGCATCGAAGCCGTCATGCCAACGGCAGCAAGCGTGCCTCCCCGTAGCTGCATTGTAATTAACAATAATAATAATCTAAACTTTTGCCATATTTAATCCGCATGTTGTGTAAATCACATCCACTCATTCCTTTGGATGGATGTCTCTAGCAGCCCCGAAGGCACGCGGCGCAGCGAAGGAAATGTATGAACGAGGCGATGCTTTCATCGCATATCAAGAGAAAGATTTATCACGGAATATAAAATACAATGGATAGAAGGTGTGCTTCCAGGTGCTGTGATGCACGAATTTTCGTTCACAGGTATGAAGCGGTTATGAAACGATGTTTAGTTTTTAGCAAATGGACTGCAGTCATTCGAGGTGTCTGCACGGTGCTCTTCGTTTGGGTAGAAATTTTCATTTTTAAAGATAACACTTTGAAACATTTTTACATGACATACCCTTTGTAAGAGTAAAGTGAACGAAACCTGTTTCGATATCACGATGGGTGACACAAAAAACCCTCAATTGTACAGGTCATCATGTGGTCGTATCCTGAGCACACGTGTAACACTGCTGAACGTACCAAAACTCCAACCGAAGAAAGTACAGAAAAGAAAACAGTAATGATGTACTGTAGTGTCACTGGGCCAAGTTATGGCTTCCAAGGGTACTTTTACATGCAGCAGTTGGGTGAGCTGAATGTACCGATCCATGTTGCTTGTGAGCGTGTTATAGACCGAGCAATAGATTCATCTAACGATCAAACCGTCTACCCAATAATACGTGCTAAATATTCAAATTCGATTGTTTTCGGATGCATGTTCATACTCGATTACGATGAGTTCTGAATAGAAAAACAGTTGAATGTTTCGAAAAGCGTTTGTACACGTCGATAAACCTGCTGAGGTTAGGACGGATCCCCCATCGTTACCTACATCCACTTGCCTCATCCTTTACGGTGTAGTGTAATGACATTGAATGGCAGATGGTTTACATAGCTTATTTCTTACTGACTGTTGTTTTGTTCCTATTTTATGACTGAGATAGAAATCGTTTGCGATAGCTTTGAGTTGTTTCAGGATACCCGATTTTGTCAAATATTTCGTTCAAATCAGCTATTGATAAATAAACTGTCTTTTTTTAATAATACCTCATTCCTTTGGATGGATGTCTCTAGCAGCCCCGAAGGCACGCGGCGCAGCGAAGGAAATGTATGAACGAGGCGATGCTTTCATCGCATATCAAGAGAAAGATTTATCACGGAATATAAAATACAATGGATAGAAGGTGTGCTTCCAGGTGCTGTGATGCACGAATTTTCGTTCACAGGTATGAAGCGGTTATGAAACGATGTTTAGTTTTTAGCAAATGGACTGCAGTCATTCGAGGTGTCTGCACGGTGCTCTTCGTTTGGGTAGAAATTTTCATTTTTAAAGATAACACTTTGAAACATTTTTACATGACATACCCTTTGTAAGAGTAAAGTGAACGAAACCTGTTTCGATATCACGATGGGTGACACAAAAAACCCTCAATTGTACAGGTCATCATGTGGTCGTATCCTGAGCACACGTGTAACACTGCTGAACGTACCAAAACTCCAACCGAAGAAAGTACAGAAAAGAAAACAGTAATGATGTACTGTAGTGTCACTGGGCCAAGTTATGGCTTCCAAGGGTACTTTTACATGCAGCAGTTGGGTGAGCTGAATGTACCGATCCATGTTGCTTGTGAGCGTGTTATAGACCGAGCAATAGATTCATCTAACGATCAAACCGTCTACCCAATAATACGTGCTAAATATTCAAATTCGATTGTTTTCGGATGCATGTTCATACTCGATTACGATGAGTTCTGAATAGAAAAACAGTTGAATGTTTCGAAAAGCGTTTGTACACGTCGATAAACCTGCTGAGGTTAGGACGGATCCCCCATCGTTACCTACATCCACTTGCCTCATCCTTTACGGTGTAGTGTAATGACATTGAATGGCAGATGGTTTACATAGCTTATTTCTTACTGACTGTTGTTTTGTTCCTATTTTATGACTGAGATAGAAATCGTTTGCGATAGCTTTGAGTTGTTTCAGGATACCCGATTTTGTCAAATATTTCGTTCAAATCAGCTATTGATAAATAAACTGTCTTTTTTTAATAATACTATCTTTATGAGTGAAACATATTACCAGTGTTCTTAAGTGTACTAGAAAGTGTAAAATACTCAAATACTGTCTGTGTTTTCGGGCAGTCCGGTGGAACAGGCGGTAGTGACACTGGTCTTCACACGGCAGGACCGGGTATCGAATCCCGTCCGGACCTCCACCCCGTACGCAGGACTGACTGTCCAGCTACGGGTAAAACTAATTAAGAGAAAGCTAGCAATAGCAGATCGAGACCTTACGAGGTTGTAAAGTGCCCAAGAAGAAGAACAAGAATATCTGTGTTTTTGGAATAAGGCAAATAACAAGGAGGAAATGCCTTGTTAATGTACCTTGTCGCCTTGCTCTGAATATATTTTTAATTAGCACATGTAGTGTTGACAATACAGCGTCATGCCGTCATACTGGAATAAATAAATAATGTCTGTGTTTAAAGTCAAAACAGTGTTGAAATATCATAAAAATGATAAATTTCTTTACCATGATTCAAAATACTAAATAAGATCAGAAGAGACTAATCTTCTGGTTCTGGATGCTGCTCATTCTGAATTGATGCCATCTGGAGTAGTATGCATCAACTGATATTCGAAGTAAAATCGTTTATTTGATCTGGCGCATTTATTGATGGATTCACCTATTGTCCACAATTATGCTACAGATATTACGGTATACGACCGAATGTGTTCAAGATCACACACCGGGTAAACTTGCGTCAAAAGCTGAGTTACTTATGAAAACAGATTGGATAAATAAACTGGCTATGCGTGACTCTGACAAATGGTTATACTATGTTTTCCGTTCCCCTTTCCCTATTTCTACACTAGCATCGTGCGCTTCGTACACTTTTCTTCTGTTTTGTTTTATTTTAATCTTGGATATGTGGACTTCTTGAATGCTTCTTCCAATCCACAAATAAACATGAACCAATTTTTGGAAGTTCTTGTTTTCTTTGATCTTCAGTTGCATTGCTTCGCGTAATGTAAGCAATTCAAGTTTTATGTGATTATAGAAATTTATCTCCTTGCAGCAGAATGAGTTATGGGCAGATGTAAACTTCTGTTGAATATTATCGTTACACCAATAGGCGAACTTGATGGATTTACAGACCTTCAAAAGATTATGAAAAACATTGAGTTTTATTGTCTTAAACCGTATCAAAATTATGTTTTTATCTCTATACGTATTACGTTTCAATGATTATAATTGATTTGTTTTTCTTGATTTTTTTATCATAATTTTATTATATTCCATCATGCAATGGTGAAGCAACTGCTTATCCAAAGCTTATTTTCATGATTCTCAATTATGGGCTATGATATATTGCATGTTAAATATTATTATATAAGGTATGATATGTATATTACGTCAATTATGAAATCATCCAAACCCTATACAGCATCATACACGCTCAAATGCGAACGCCCAAACACTGCTTTGTGGCGGACGTTTGCAAATAACGAGTCACTTATCTTGTCCCCTTAGTCGAAGAGCCAACCTGCTAGCCAAATACTGTAGTGCGTTTTCCAGGGCCATGCTATACTTTTTGTAAAGATCGAATAAAGGGTAAAAGGTTGGCTCTTCAAAGAAAAAGGATGAGGTAAAAGGTTTACACTATAAACCATCCTTGTGTGTGTTCCCTCATGGGTACTCACCTACATCACGCTGATGGTAAACGCGACAAACAAATACCCCCCGTCCTTCAACGTTTGACTTAACCACGCCGAGAGTTGGTCAACAGCATAACCGAAGCGGAAAGGAGTTTCACATTATTCTATGGTCCAATTTTTTATGTGTAGTATATTGCTTGCCATCATCCGTTTGTTTTTTTTTGTTCAACTCAAAAATGTTCCAAGTCGAACGTAGCCGTCCACACTACTGTGTTTTTCGGGTACGATGTGACAACATTTTGTAAAGGGTAGTTTTTCCGCAACCACTGCGGTGCTTTAGAACGCGTACCTTGAAAAAGAACCCGAACAAATGTAAGATGATTTTTTCTTTGTAAGATGCGAAACCTTAAAATCATTTCCTAACTCGCCGAGAAAGCTACTGCAACGCACTTGAAAGGGACAAACATCTCGACGGGAAAACAGTTTTTACAGGTTCGTCCTTTTACAACGCAAATAAATGCTTTTGTCAGGTAACACAGGACAAACAGGAGACATAGCATTGGACAGGGTTTATAAATGTGTGTTTATGCAACCGTTTAGGGAGCACGTGTTGGCGCACGATTATGTATCCCCGGACAGCGTATTATAAATGTGTTTGGTTTTTACCGTCATTTCATTACCCGGTTATGCAGGAAGGTTTTGGTAAGAGTCAACAGACATTTGCTTTGAAAGATATCTACCATATATTGTACAGATATATCTACAATTTAACAACATTTGCTATGCTGCTCAAACAGCCAATGTATGTAAATTTGATAGTACATTTTGTTATATGCTGAAGCATTTTTAAGATATTTTTTGCATGGTTTGCTTACATTTAATTATGAATACAAAAATCTGAACAATTTCAATGCAACAAATAACAACAACAGTCGAGTTTTAATCCTACACATGCAGTGCTGAAGTGCTGAAATTCTTTACTCGCAAAAGCAAGTATTGTGGATCTCACTGGCATAGGCTACTGATCGATATCCTGCGTTTGAAAAGACAATGGCCAAGAGGCACTAAACATGACAACGCAGCGTAAACAATGCCTTGGAAACTACCGTTGTTTATTCAACGCAGCAAAAGCAAACAGAAATAATTATTAACTTCATCGTCCATCGTACCAGCAGGTACGCGCTCTTTGCGTTCGACTCAGCACTGCCGCAATGTTTACTACATAACCAAAAGCATAGCTAAGCGATTTTACACACCATCTGATGGTTCGTGTTTCAGAATGCTGAAAGGTAAAAGTACACGTAATTATAAAAGCCAACAATATATAAAATCAGAACTTTAAAAGCTCTGCACAAAACATATGAGAATAATAATTGAACAGCGTGAGGTTAGCTTTATCACCGGTGTATATCATGCATCATCGAAACTGTTAACCTTGCATGATCCACACATGACAACAGAAAGAAAAAAGCGTAAGGACAGATTTGTAAACACACATCACATCACTGACGGTATTTCATCTAAAGAACTTGTGTGAATGGTAAGCATTTGCTGTGCTCACAGAAACCACATTGCTGTGGTCGGTGTGTTTGTTTGTAGGAGAACATTTTTATTGAGTTCTTTTGCTTTTCTTTGAGCCGCCTTCATCCGTTCTATTTGATTATGCGTTTTGACTTGCTGGAGGATTCTGTGAATGTCGAGATGTTTGTCTTTTTTCAGGAAACATAAAAGAATATGCGCTAGAAGGTGAATGCATTTTTCGTACATATTTTTTTTTAGATGTCATAGGTTCGGGACCACCCCGTTAGCTATGCTGCTAGAAATGCTAGAACTATCTAAACGCGACATAACCCGATCTATCGTATATAATTATGAATTATGGTCTAGGAATTGAGCTACTTCAAACTGGACAAAAATCGTCTCCTGTAAAAAACAAGTATCAAAAATTTTATAAAAAACTATAATAAAAATATAAATTGGCTTAGATCAAGTCGCTTTCTAACTGTTTCTGTTGTAGATCTCCATTCAATTAACCGTAAATTGTTAAAGTAACTTGACGATTCCGTAGTATTCCGATCCGTTTAACGACAGTTAATAATTGATGAACCAATGAAGAGGAACATGGCTCCTATTGCTAGTAACGCGTCAGTTGTACTGCATTCACGTTGATGACGTGGTGTTAAAGAAATAAATTATTTTTACGCTAGATTGTAGCGTACGTTATGGTTTACAGGAAGACACATGAATTGAAGCGATTGAAAATAAAGTCATGGTTTAGAAGATACCCTATTGATAACGCTTAAGAAATATATCAATTTATGCTATATACCCTCGTGATTGCAGTGTAATATAAAAAAAACTGTATTGCCTGTTAGTGTAATATCCATAAATGTCGAGAAAAAATATTTTGATATCTAATATTACCCCTCGTTAGTAGAGACTATCCATTCTCATTTTCCTTCCCTGTGCCTTTTACACAAATTACAGTAGACTTTGTTGATACTTTAGAATATTGTATTTTATTTCGTTTCAGCCGTTGCTGTGAAAATTACATTAATTCAAAGGATAAGCAGTACCATTTAGCATGCAAACGCGTTTGAAGACTGGGACCGATAACTTAAAACGGCATCAGGCAAAAGACGCGAAATGACTCTAGATGGGATTTGAGAGTTAAACAAATGAATAATGAAATGATGTTTACTCGTTTCGTTTCGCGTGGGATGAAAAAGCACAAAAATCACCCCACACATGTGTACGTGTAGCATGGTAACGATATGCTCTTAGACAACGGCTGGTCGACCCTGCCGCTGTAATCATCATTGTTGTATGGTAAATATTGGATTTCCATCCTATTTCCATTTGCACACCTTTCCAAAGTGTGTGCTATATACCAACAGTCGTCGACGGTAGATAAATGGCGGTCCTTACGGTTTGGCATGGAGGCATACACGATGCTTCGAAAGAAAGTCAATCCATTGCATTGTCTGAACGGAACGAGCTGCTAAAGTGCCAGAACTATACAAGCTGTTCACGAATAGTGTAAATCACTGCAGTACACGATTGACGCGCCAACACTGTGAACTAACTATACACGCATTGTTGAGTGCTAAACATAACCATGATAAGCGTTAGAAAAACTGTTTGATACAGCTCCACACATAAAGATTATCGCCCATTCTGCATATTTTATCTCAAATCTAGGCTCCCGGATTGATGAATCAGCCTTTCTTCGAATGGGAAATGAAGTGATTTTGATTTCTTCGTATAATATGTATGTGGTTATCATATATTTATAGATTACTCAGCGATTTCCGATTCATTTTTGTTGCCCGTTATCGAACGACCATTCCTGTGATGCTCCGTCGGTGTTATGGTGATTGATTGGTGTAACTATGCTTTTATGTTATAATTCGATTGTTTTTTTTTTGTAGAAAAGGTTGAAGATGCATACAAGTTGATCCTGTATATCACCTTGATTCAATCAAGCAGCAACAGGCACCGTATAGAATTTAGAATCCACAATGATTAATGAAACCAATGAAGCATACGTTTACAAAGCTCAGCATTATTTTTGTCTGAAATAGAAAATGTGTGAAAGTTTAAATGGCTTACGACATTGATAACAGCCTTGTATTTAATATTTATTAATGATTCCTGCATACCAACACTTTCAGCTTCTTACTGGTGGTGTATACTCAACAGGTTCTTCACTGTCCTAGTACTTAGTGACAAAACGAATAACTTGTCAACCCATCCTGTTGCCCTTGCAAATGCGTCTTTTAATTTTCTATCGTCTGCGTCGTCGTAAATCGATTCTTCTCATGGTGAACGGAGTCCAAATTGAGTTTTAAGAGTTGACATGGGCGGTGCGTATCGGCGAGAGGGATGCTAGCACATTTCTGACGAGATCAAATTTGCGGTTCGTAATGTTCACCCTAAGCGATTCATTCTCGTAAAAACATTCAACATTCGTCGATATTTAGCACTGACGTGTTTTGAAGCATTAGTTGAATGTGAAATATAAATCCACCTTCCTAATGCCATACGAATCCCTTTGTCAGGGTCGGTAGAAGTTTGTCAGTGAAAATATCTTCACGCAATCAGCCAGATATGATTCAATTAGACATTGCTGAAGAGGGTGCAGCTTCGCACTGAGCAGATTGACGAACACAGGCCGACAAACAGCACTAGATCACACTAGAATAGGTTATCCCACATTTGCACCCCCTGGTCACAGTAGGTTATCAGCTTTATCAGACCTAGAACATTCTTGATTTCTTGAATGCTTGAACGAAAATGAATTATTTGCACGAGATTTAAAATGAAATCGTCCAAGGGGATGCAAAACTGCGACAGATTTCCACCAGCCAAGTGTAGTGCTCCCCTGTTGTACTGCTTACAAACCTGACGTACGTTGGAGGTTGGTCCTGCTAGCAACGATTGATGCACAGACAGTTTGAAGTTTTAGAAAGCAATGGACACGAAATTCCAATTACGGGTATGGACCCATTTCATTGGTCATATTGTGAAACGACTCTTTGGTATAGTATAACTACTGAAACACTGGGTTTGAAGCGTGTGAGTAATCTCTATTTTGATATGAAATTTAGCTAGGTGTGTTCTGCTTAGTGCAACAGATGGTAGTAGAAGTTCTTTTTATTTGTTCGTTTGAGTGTTTAAATGAATGGTTCTGCTCCATAATTTCTATGTCAGTTTATATCATTATATTTGTTCAAGTAGGGGGAGCATTAGCGTTAAAGATGCCGGTTTCAACCCGACAATACTGCTCATCGAATCCCATTCGGACCGTTCCCCCGTACGCAGAACTGACTATTAAGCTACAGGTATAATCAAGTCAACAAGTCGTAAATAGCAGAACAACCCCTCTTGAGTTTGCCAAATCAGATCGTTTTTTTTTTTTCTATAAATTTATAAATAAGGGATTTAGCGCTTATCACAAAACGCATTACAAGAAACTTGAACTCAGATGAATTGTCAAACTGTAATTTCATACGCGTTTAGTATTTTTGAAATTGGGCCTTTAATTTGGCCGATACTCATTCTTCTCTTTATTTATTTTTTCTTAATACAAATCACTAAACAAACATGTTTATGAAAGTGATGAATACCAAATCATTGAACAAAATCCTTGAACTTTCCATTTAATGTATGCATTTAACCCAGCATGAAATTACATTAACATCAAAAAATTACCTCTAGTCAGTTTGCCAGTTCTACTGTGTTTTGTCTGTTACTGACTTTTAATGCCGCAGGGATAGGAAAATCCTATTACTGAATGCGACACGAGGACAAAACATTAAAACACATAACATGAAGCTCTTGAAATGGGTCAAACGATTACATTCCAATTTCCCGTTCAAACCCATCTGGTTTTATTTTATTCATTACGGCTCCCCAAGGTTGGTCAAATTTAAACAAAGCAAGAAAATCTGATCTGAAGAAACATGATTTGTGTTACCTAAATGACACAAAATGTTTTATTTACCACTGGCGCTAGAAACAATAAAACTAGCGAATGATTTGACAATTTACTCATGAAAAAAAAAACAATATTTTACCAATTGTGTATGCTTTTATGCTTCAGAAGCACAAGCATTGTGATTTATTGTGTCACAATGTTCGAAATAATACGAAACTTTTTCACGCATTAATTAAAAGATTACGACGCTATGTGTAATTTCATTACTGATTGTACAAAGTCTGCTATCTCCAAGATAAGAACCATCAATGTCCAAGCGCGCTTCAAAAAGCTACAAGGGCGATGAATTAATTTAACAGTATGGCTTGAACGATTACCAAAACCAACGACAACAAAACAACTCCTCTGATAATGTTTACGGCTTCTATACCATTCTTACTGCGACGAGGGGAACAGATTCTTTACGTTTAAGGTCAAACTGCTTTCCTTTTGTAATAGCGTGTGATGAGACAGAGTGCAGTGTATGGTACAATTTCACTGACTGACCACATTGAATGAAATGGCACATAATCCTCACTTCATGGAATAATTTGGCAGGACGCACTTGAGAGTTTCGAGATGAAAAATATCGTTCAAAAGGCAAATTTGACATCAACAAGAATTTTTTTTTTAATTCGTTTCAACCCACGACAAATGTCTTTTGTTCGTTCTATCAATGGTTGGTGAGCATATAAAAGAAATTTTCATTTCAATGTTGTCACAACACGAACAATAACAACCGGAAGAAAAGTGATTTCTTGATTAGAAAATGTACAGCATCACAACTGTTGCAGAATTAAATTCGTAAATCCGATATCCGAGTAGAGTTTCGACTACTCGGATACCTCTAACTAGGAAAAAACGAATCATTTCTTGCAACCAAATCTCCTAGAGTGAAGCTGTTCGAGTTACACGAACTTAACTCCCTGCAGCACAGAAGCAATCGATAGCGGTGAAAGCAATAATTACCTTAATGGAGATAGTATTAAATTAATACTGCCCCAAAATAATCTACCACCGCTTGGCAGTACACTCGCAAGCAGCATACTACTACCACTCCATCATCCATCATTTACTTTCGTTTAATTAATGGACGGTAGCCGAAAATGCACTTTGATCATTGACCGAGCAAGTGAAAAACGTGATTGTTGGTAGTATACATTACACTTGTAGTACCCATTTCTGTGTAATGTGAGGAAGTATTCTAGTTGCTCAAAAAGTATAACATGTATTTGCACATGTAAGCTGTATGATTGTATCCTCAACAGTTAAACATTATTACATAGACGCGTTTTAAAAGTTGGCTCGCTCTAGAAAAGTTTGGCGTAATATGTTATCAGCAGTTTAAATTTTGTTCACCAAAACCCAGATACTTTTGGTGTCGATGGGCGGACATATTTGGTTTGTTTGCGTTAAAAATAATTCTGTTCCGTAATAAAAGAACAACCCACTAACTTATTCATAGCAGGATCGCATACACGATAAACGTCAGCAACGCTAGTCTACTTCATTTTCCCAATGCATCTGAGTCAAGCTCATACCAAACCACCATTTAATCACACCGGTTTTGGAATACATTACAGTACTGCATGGAAAGGCTTCCCTATATTCATGCTAATCTGCTCAAGCAGATCTTTTCATTAGGCTAATGAGTTGATGCTTGTCGGCTTTCTTGACTGTGTGCCTTTCACGTAGCACACCGTAAACATTAAATTTGTGAAAGATTTTTTCATCAACCTTTGGATTTCAGGATGAAAGTAACCGTCAACAGAATCAGCTGAGTGTAAATAAGATGCTATCAGTATGATGGCTCGAAAATTGCTCTCATTCAGAGTTTTAGTCAAAGATGTTGTTTCCGCACATCGCAAACCATCTCCTTTTCTTCGTGCAAAATATGGTTTCATTCCTTTATGGTGGTGTACATTGAGTTAATTATATTCGGCTAATGAAGCTGAACGTAGATTTAACTTGAAAAATTAGCACCGTTTAAACCAACCTGTCTGCCAGCAGTAATATGTGTATTGATGGTTCATATCCTAGCTTGAATGTCGTTTTAGTTACATATCACATACATATTTCAAACATTTCCAATAGCTAACTTTGGGTATTTTTTATTATAATGTTTTTTGTCGCTATAAATCAAACATCACAAAAGCGCAAGAACCGCAAAACGTAAATTGAAAATACAATTTTACCAAAGAGCCAAACTTTTTCACTGATTTTGCAGAACATCACCACCTGGTGAGTGACAAGAGCCAAACCCCAGTTTTGGAACCCTAAGCCAAAGATTTGATCCCGCATTTTGACGCACTTTTGGTGTATTCAATCATCAACAATAGGAAACCCCTCGCCGCTTGATCATTGTCGAAAGGTTCGTTCGAGCGATTCCTCTGTATAGAAAAAAGCAATGTCGGTCGGATGATCGGAGGTGAGACCCTAGTAACAAACGACACCAGTATGTTTTTCCATCATTTAAGGATCGGACAAGGGTACTGAGAATTATGAGTTGTCCCTTTGCTCAACAACTCCCTGGTTGATTGGGTGGATCGATTCGCTATAGTTTTCCTGTTTTTTTTTTACTTTCATTACTAACCCTCCCAGAATCCTAGCTTCCAATCACCCCAGAACTTTGTTTTGGCTTAAAAAAGGACCCTACTCACTGCGTGTGCGCGTGTGGCCAACAGTTGTGCGGTAATCCCATCGATGCATCCGGCTAGATTATAACGCACTAAAGCCATAAAGCCTGGATATGCAACAGCTTAGAGGATTGGTGGATATGTTGTTTCTTTCTTATTAAAGTTTTAATTGGCTGTAGAATATCCATTTGTTGCAAACAGTTGCGAAAATTAACCATATGTTATCATGCATTTTGTACTAGCACTATGAGCTAATGAAATTTACAATTGAATTATCGTTACCGCCTAGCCAAAGTAACTGGCCATGTGCTTCGAATGTTTGAATGATTATTCGAATGCAATTCTCGTTAGGAAAAAAATATATAAATATTACTTTTACGGAAGCTTCTCAAATGTGTTTGTTAGTTTTTTAAATTAAATTCTTCTTTTGTTAACTACTTTACCAATATCCCAACTTGGTTCCAAAATCATCAGCACGCACTTTTCCTTACTGAATACAAATCAGAATTCCAGAATCAACTCAGTTTATTAGCAAACATTCAAAACATGATTATACCCGATACTCGCCCAGAGTATCGCAATTTGCTGTTTAAGTCTGCTGTATGTTTGATTTCATTACCGACAGAATTCTTCACATTCTTTAAGCAAGTTAATGATCAAAAGCATAACAACCGATTGTATCAGGTTTTCAAAACTCATTGTGAGTAAGGATACGTAAGCCAACGAAAACATCAAATACGAACGGCAAACAAATGTTTCCAAGAAAAGGGAAACATGAGAACGCTTGCGAAACAATCAAACAAGATCAATATCTCACCTACTTTCGTATTTCTACCAAGAAAGCATTAGCTTCAAAAATTAATTAGACTTCTAGAATGACTGCGTTGGGATAGGGTTTAATCTAGCAACCATGTGAGAAAAAGGGGGAAAACAGTAGGAAATCCTTATTCTTCCGGAATGGATTAACTTTTTTTTCCTTTCGCTCCTTGAATGAAAACGATTCAAGAGTTGTTGTGATCTTTTGTGCTATAGTCCATGCTGCAAAAGTATTAAGAAACCATCGCATTGAGCAAGCATATAATATGGAAAAGTATGGCGTTTTAACCACAAACCTTTATGACTCAGCACTTAAATCAAGTATGTAAGTTTAAGTGAACCTAAGGGATATTATTGATTCATCCTAACTTTGCACTCTGTAAACAATTTCACTATTAACCCTCACGTACTATAACTTTTACAAAGTCTTTTGTGTATTTGTGTGGCACAACAAATATCTGAATATATCAATAATATAGGACTATCTACTTATCTCTTAATGGCCTACTTCCGTATATCACATATTGTACATTCACATCTGAAATCATTTCATGCTTTTGAACTACGCAAAAAAAAACTCGTAACAATCATACAAAACAAAACATGAAGATGAAGTGATCATCTTCATTACACAACCATGCAAGAGACCTGAGCACATGAATAAAGCATCAATATAGGCGCCCTATCATGAATTTTCATTTAATCTATTCAAATGATACCATTTGTTACATCAACTCACCTAGTACTTTCGTTGAAATGCCACTGCACATTAACAGGAACCATGCCACGCAATGATGAATGCCAACATCAGTGACAAAAGTCATTTTGCTTCCAGTTGCTCGTTCCTAACCTTCGCGTTCCCTTGTTGCTATCGTCGTATTGTTTGGGAAGGTTTAATAAGATAACATATATGCTACTTCAGTTACCGCTTCACTTCACTTCACTGTGCTTCCTCGTTGATTATCGATCCATCTTATTTAGCATGAAGAATATCACTATGAGATCTTCGCCATCTTCATATAGCAGCTATCATTAAGCA
>KZ063426.1:9670-30232 GCA_002091835.1 Anopheles maculatus | reverse complement strand
AGCCGAAAATGCACTTTGATCATTGACCGAGCAAGTGAAAAACGTGATTGTTGGTAGTATACATTACACTTGTAGTACCCATTTCTGTGTAATGTGAGGAAGTATTCTAGTTGCTCAAAAAGTATAACATGTATTTGCACATGTAAGCTGTATGATTGTATCCTCAACAGTTAAACATTATTACATAGACGCGTTTTAAAAGTTGGCTCGCTCTAGAAAAGTTTGGCGTAATATGTTATCAGCAGTTTAAATTTTGTTCACCAAAACCCAGATACTTTTGGTGTCGATGGGCGGACATATTTGGTTTGTTTGCGTTAAAAATAATTCTGTTCCGTAATAAAAGAACAACCCACTAACTTATTCATAGCAGGATCGCATACACGATAAACGTCAGCAACGCTAGTCTACTTCATTTTCCCAATGCATCTGAGTCAAGCTCATACCAAACCACCATTTAATCACACCGGTTTTGGAATACATTACAGTACTGCATGGAAAGGCTTCCCTATATTCATGCTAATCTGCTCAAGCAGATCTTTTCATTAGGCTAATGAGTTGATGCTTGTCGGCTTTCTTGACTGTGTGCCTTTCACGTAGCACACCGTAAACATTAAATTTGTGAAAGATTTTTTCATCAACCTTTGGATTTCAGGATGAAAGTAACCGTCAACAGAATCAGCTGAGTGTAAATAAGATGCTATCAGTATGATGGCTCGAAAATTGCTCTCATTCAGTGTTTTAGTCAAAGATGTTGTTTCCGCACATCGCAAACCATCTCCTTTTCTTCGTGCAAAATATGGTTTCATTCCTTTATGGTGGTGTACATTGAGTTAATTATATTCGGCTAATGAAGCTGAACGTAGATTTAACTTGAAAAATTAGCACCGTTTAAACCAACCTGTCTGCCAGCAGTAATATGTGTATTGATGGTTCATATCCTAGCTTGAATGTCGTTTTAGTTACATATCACATACATATTTCAAACATTTCTAATAGCTAACTTTGGGTATTTTTTATTATAATGTTTTTTGTCGCTATAAATCAAACATCACAAAAGCGCAAGAACCGCAAAACGTTAATTGAAAATACAATTTTACCAAAGAGCCAAACTTTTTCACTGATTTTGCAGAACATCACCACCTGGTGAGTGACAAGAGCCAAACCCCAGTTTTGGAACCCTAAGCCAAAGATTTGATCCCGCATTTTGACGCACTTTTGGTGTATTCAATCATCAACAATAGGAAACCCCTCGCCGCTTGATCATTGTCGAAAGGTTCGTTCGAGCGATTCCTCTGTATAGAAAAAAGCAATGTCGGTCGGATGATCGGAGGTGAGACCCTAGTAACAAACGACACCAGTATGTTTTTCCATCATTTAAGGATCGGACAAGGGTACTGAGAATTATGAGTTGTCCCTTTGCTCAACAACTCCCTGGTTGATTGGGTGGATCGATTCGCTATAGTTTTCCTGTTTTTTTTTTTTTACTTTCATTACTAACCCTCCCAGAATCCTAGCTTCCAATCACCCCAGAACTTTGTTTTGGCTTAAAAAAGGACCCTACTCACTGCGTGTGCGCGTGTGGCCAACAGTTGTGCGGTAATCCCATCGATGCATCCGGTTAGATTATAACGCACTAAAGCCATAAAGCCTGGATATGCAACAGCTTAGAGGATTGGTGGATATGTTGTTTCTTTCTTATTTAAGTTTTAATTGGCTGTAGAATATCCATTTGTTGCAAACAGTTGCGAAAATTAACCATATGTTATCATGCATTTTCTACTAGCACTATGAGCTAATGAAATTTACAATTGAATTATCGTTACCGCCTAGCCAAAGTAACTGGCCATGTGCTTCGAATGTTCGAATGATGATTCGAATGCAATTCTCGTTAGGAAAAAAATAGATATTACTTTTACGTAAGCTTCTCAAACGTGTTTGTTAGTTTTTTAAATTAAATTCTTCTTTTGTTAACTACTTTACCAATATCCCAAATTGGTTCCAAAATCACCAGCACGCACTTTTCCTTACTGAATACAAATCAGAATTCCAGAATCAACTCAGTTTATTAGCAAACATTCAAAACATGATTATACCCGATACTCGCCCAGAGTATCGCAATTTGCTGTTTAAGTCTGCTGTATGTTTGATTTCATTACCGACAGAATTCTTCACATTCTTTAAGCAAGTTAATGATCAAAAGCATAACAACCGATTGTATCAGGTTTTCAAAACTCATTGTGAGTAAGGATACGTAAGCCAACGAAAACATCAAATACGAACGGCAAACAAATGTTTCCAAGAAAAGGGAAACATGAGAACGCTTGCGAAACAATCAAACAAGATCAATATCTCACCTACTTTCGTATTTCTACCAAGAAAGCATTAGCTTCAAAAATTAATTAGACTTCTAGAATGACTGCGTTGGGATAGGGTTTAATCTAGCAACCATGTGAGAAAAAGGGGGAAAACAGTAGGAAATCCTTATTCTTCCGGAATGGATTAACTTTTTTTTCCTTTCGCTCCTTGAATGAAAACGATTCAAGAGTTGTTGTGATCTTTTGTGCTATAGTCCATGCTGCAAAAGCATTAAGAAACCATCACATTGAACAAGCATATAATATGGAAAAATATGGCGTATTAACCACAAACCTTTCTGACTCAGCACTTAAATCAAGTATGTAAGTTTAAGTGAACCTAAGGGATATTATTGATTCATCCTAACTTTGCACTCTGTAAACAGTTTCACTATTAACCCTCACGTACTATAACTTTTACAAAGTCTTTTGTGTATTTGTGTGGCACAACAAATATCTGAATATATCAATAATATATGAATATCTACTTATCTCTTAATGGCCTACTTCCGTATATCACATATTGTACATTCACATCTGAAATCATTTCATGCTTTTGAACTACGCAAAAAAAAACTCGTAACAATCATACAAAACAAAACATGAAGATGAAGTGATCATCTTCATTACACAACCATGCAAGAGACCTGAGCACATGAATAAAGCATCAATATAGGCGCCCTATCATGAATTTTCATTTAATCTATTCAAATGATACCATTTGTTACATCAACTCACCTAGTACTTTCGTTGAAATGCCACTGCACATTAACAGGAACCATGCCACGCAATGATGAATGCCAACATCAGTGACAAAAGTCATTTTGCTTCCAGTTGCTCGTTCCTAACCTTCGCGTTCCCTTGTTGCTATCGTCGTATTGTTTGGGAAGGTTTAATAAGATAACATATATGCTACTTCAGTTACCGCTTCACTTCACTTCACTGTGCTTCCTCGTTGATTATCGATCCATCTTATTTAGCATGAAGAATATCACTATGAGATCTTCGCCATCTTCATATAGCAGCTATCATTAAGCACTGAACATTTTAAGATATTTATGTTAACACTGAGAAGCATATGGACTATTAGAAAAGAGCAAATATTTTCTCTCATAATTGTGTGCATTTCATTGCCAACTTGCACTGATTAACGCACATCAAAAGTGATATGATTATTTTATCAAACAAACATATACTTTCATTTACGACTTTCATGAACCACAAAGCATAACGCTAAATTCTTTGCTAAACGGAAAACAATTTGTGCAGTGACTTAAGCATTTCACTTCAGGACTTCAAACAACAACTATGTCTAGCAATCGAGCCCTGCTGCATTCTCGTGCGCTTCCGTGTAACGGCAATATCTTTGGGTTCCTGTGACGTTGCTCACACTGTCTGATTTGTTCAGTATTCACCACCGCAGAATTGATTGAGTGACATCGTCTATCTTTTGATTAAAGAGGAATATTATTGATGTCTGGCCCATGGCGTGCTGTCACATGATATACCATTCTGCCATAGCATCTCTGGCAAATGTTCTCATCGCAGGGATGCTCGATGATAGCATGAGTTATGAAACTTTACGATGGAGCAATTGAGGATGTGAATTCAATTACATTGCTGTAGTAAACACACACACAAACATACACATTTATACGCGCAATAGGTTCACATCTCAGTGTTGGAAAATGGCGCAGAGGGAACCTGTGGATGAGAAAATAATGCACTTATTATAGTTATTTTCATTACTTCCTGTTATTTATTTAACATAGTTTAATACGGTAATAACAAGTTGATGGATGATGGATGTTTAATTAAAAAAAAATGGCATATTTTTTTGTACGAATTAAAAACATTATCTACCTCATCTAACATCCAACCATATGCGCCAACGCAAGAGGCAAGCAATCTGTTCACGATTCCAAACTGTTCCAAACCAGCAAGAACGTTTCACACGCTCTTACACACATAAAAGCGTTGGCAATAAACCGTAAAGTGTAACACGAAGAAATCTTCAGCAACTTCAACGCTTAGCAGCAGCATACCCATTGTTGAAAACCTTCAATGAATTTTACTTTTCATCATTTTTTACAATCGTTTCCCGGTGCCTCTAATGCTGATTTATTAAACCGCTGTATTTTTGTGTTGCTTACTAAACTCTAAAGAAAATAATCTCTCTACCGCTTTCAGGGCACTTGGTGGAGGTGCGTTGGGTATAAAAGCATCCAAAGAAACAATTTACAGTGGGAGGGAGGTGTGCGACGAAGGGAAGGAGGAAAACCCATCTGAGCAATATTGTTGCCCCCTGTGATCCTTGGGCAAGAAGCATACCAAGGACTGCACAGCACCTACCAACTGATCCCGGTATCATGCTGCTTTATGAATCTCCGGATTCTGCTTCCACACGCACCTTTATATGCTTTCACCCGGAGAGGGAAATAAGCGAGACCAAGCGGTTGATTTTTCAATAGCTCTCTACACATTTTCCGTCGACACTTGAGCACAAACAGCACAACACTCCTGAACAGCCACCGTACAACCACAGTCAATTCAGCCGCGTTTTGATATGGATGATAACTGTGGAATGTAAGCTACTCACGAGCAAGCATACTGTATGGTGGCGTTTATCATCATTAGTGTGACTGCATTCTAACAACCGATCCAAAGTGAAGTTTTAAGCCATTGCTGCTGCACTGGGCGTCAAACATTACACGCATTACACTGTCCGACCAATGTAAAGTGAAAGGTGTCTAGCGGGTGATGGTAGGATGAAAAACTAAAAATACTGGTAAAACGCCCATAAATTATGATATCAGCCCGCAGAGGAGGTCTTGAAATGTACGCTCCGAAATGATTGGAAGAAACATCCCATCGAGTTGGGCCCTCGGAGTCTGGATGGTTCTAAAATTTTGGTTGTTTGTGTGTGCGTATGTTTTATTATAAATTATTTTCAAACGCTTTTTTTACATACAATACACATTCTTCTGTATAGCATAAAATGAGTGTGGATCGCACATATATTCATCAAACACGGCTCATCTTACGGTGGAAATTAAAGACGTGAAAACATACACCTGTTTGTACTACAAATTACGGCTAAAATGTACATGTGTAACTTTTCCGAACACGCTTTTCGACAACCGACCGCTTTCTTCTACAACCGACCATCACATCTTTTACTTGTGGGCCGTGTGTCATCGACTCGCAATTTTAGTAGCCGCCGTTGCATTAGTCATCAATGGTGCGTCTGCCATGCAGCAAATGCTTTAATTGCTCGCGCCGGTATCTTTCTTTCTATTTATAGCGAAAACTGATCTTTCTTCCACACACTCAAACGGTCACTTGCCATCTTCCTTGTAACAGCTGAGACAGTTCATGCACTTAGCACGTTGTGTTTTTCTTTCTTTCTTTTTTTTACATTCCTACTTCAAATGTCCTTGTTGATGAAGCGTTCTAAATAGTGTCTACCGTGCGAATCATGTGAAAACAATGGTGAATCGTGCAAACAAACAAAACAATCTTTCAAACTTCTATCTCCACATCACTGGTAGACATGATCTTTGATCAAAGAAATCGGTTCATCCTATTGCTAATACGAAATTGCATGCAGAATAGGAAAGAGATAAATGATTTCGTCACACGCTGCGATTGCTTATACCAGCGGGAACCATACGGGACAAAAGTACCAGATAGCTTCGATGACTAATTTATGGGATTCCAGCAAGTTTTTTTTTGTTTGCCTTCCCACGCCAGGTTTGCTATCGTTGTTCTTTGCCATTTGCGCAAGCATTACCGACGGCACTGATCAGGGACAGATTGAGTGTGAAAAGCGAAGGAAGAGAAACTGATATGTGAAAACAAAACATGCAACACAGCTGTGGCCAGTTCAATCCCAAAAATGGAAGTCCTTCCCAGCTCCTATGCCATCTATTTCACCGTAGAGCGGGGTTATAGAGCTGTGAACTATTTTGCAGTTCCGTCAATGCGTAACAAACCACTCCCAAATTTTGTTTATGCTGTACCCAATATCCTGGGTGAAAAAACACACACATACACACACACACACAAACGCAACAATCCTCCTTCACCATAATGAACAGCAAAAAAAAAAGAACTACAAAGCTCTTGCATGCTGGTCCGTCCGCATTTTGTGCTAAGAAAACATACAAACGATTCAGAACGATTAGCCAGAGCTTGCTGCTGAAAAAGTGTACCTAAACGGGAAGAAACGAGTGCGACCTTTCCCACAATAATTCCTGGTCTTGCTGCCATTGTATCAAGAGGGTGAATATGTTTTTACTGCTGATCTGGCAATAAGATTAATGACCAATGCAAAGCGGAAGCCCTGCGAAATTTGAAGAGCGGAAGGAAGAACGTCGACGCTAAAGGGGACCCAGCATAGCTCTCACTTATTGGTTAGTTACAAGATAGCACATGCATAGTAACGACCTACAAAAATATCCTCCATCTGATCCTTATACAAATTAGCACATTTTCTTACAGCAATGAACATAGACTGTGAAGGATCACATTCCTTATCAAAAATAAGTTTTTAGGATTGAAAAGCGAAGATTAAATCACTTTAATAGTTACGAATGGATATGTCTAGAAAAGATGATGAAAAAATGCTCATTAGAAATGGCATACCCTTTTAATTTTTAACGAATGAAGTCAAGCCCGCTCATCGCTTGCTTGCTTTTTCTTAATTTACATCACGAACGAAAGAGAATCAGGGCGCCTGACCAAACCAGCAACGAATGTGAACTATGCTTAACTAATCTAACAACTCGTTTGCAGACATCTTAAGTAGTTATCAGACAAACGGCGTGCGGTGCTGCAAGTTGAAAATGTTCAGGCTAATCAAATTCTTCCCAAAAGTTATAATCAAGCAAATGCCTGTAGCACGATCGCTCATCTATCTTATCAACACTTTTCAGCAACAACACGCAACAAGAATCCTAATGTGGCGCCCAAAGGCAAACCATTTAGTCCAATGTTTAGCTAGAATCAGTAACTAAGCATGGCCATTTTTATTTTCCTAGACTCCGTTCTCGAAATTGCGCTGCAAACTACCCTGCCTCCCGAGAAATGCGCCCCGAAACCTGATTCATCATTTCTTCCGACTGTTGTCTGTTGTTTAACTTTCGCGGGCGAAGGCCCGCAACTTCGTGGTTTGCTTAGGCTATCGCAAATCTCATCATCCGCGACCATGTGCTGTACCGTTTGGGCCAATAATTGCATTGCCCTTTGGCTGCTTTTCCCATCAGTCTACTGCTAAGGCACAGCTTGTGCGTCAATATTTGTCCATGCGGTTGCTAATCACTCTCTCTTTCGTGCTCAAGTCAGTGAGTTTTTCGCGAAAACAACATCTTTTAGGCATGATGATGAGCTACAGTTTCCGCGTAACACACAAATAAAGAATATGTATCAGCAGTTTTTATCACAATTAAAAACATGTCCATTGCTTTAGAATTGAGTGCCACCGTGGCAAATTTAAGATTTTAAGCTAAAAGCATTGTTCGTTGCTTCTTAATTGATTTTGCTATAAATAAACTAAATGGACGGTCCTCAAACGGTCGCTACCGTAAATGTTGTAAGCATTTTTCGTGAATATGTTGATTTTATTCATTACCATTAGATTACGAGAAATAGTTACAACATCTAAGCTACATGAGCTGTGATGGAAACGGGTTGTAGATCTGACTGACGTACAATATGCACTGATTGACTTTAATTTTTTTTAGTATGAATTGTAACCAAAACAATAACAAAAAAACATACTTTCAAAGTGTGACTACAAAAGCTCTAGTGGGGGTCCCTGAACGAAACTATATTGTATGTAACAAAACATCAAACAGAACAAGCAACAAGTCATGTGCATACGGTCTTCGTAAAGCATCCAAAGAAAAAGAACCTTGAATATTTTAATAATAAAACGCCCATCAAGCCCGTGAAATTTCTACGGAAGTTGTAACACCAGCCGGGGCAATAAGCCATCGAGATAGACATCAAAGAGCCCGCTAAAAATTAAGAAGAGTTCGGATCGTCTTTCATGCTCTTTCTTTCCATTTTCAACCAAAGCTGAACCCAAAAGAAGCTACCACGTAGATGTTTTGCTTGCTTTCACGACACTACTATCACTCTTCTTTTCTTTGCTTAGGCCCTGTGCTCGGTGTTGCTTCATCTGTCAATCAAGAACGGTTACAATGACAATATTTTATTAATGTCGCCATTAATACTACTACTGTATCCTGTTGCATGAACTGGCGCTGTAAACAAAAACAAAAGTCTATGTATAAGAGAGCACTGCCGTCCTCCTGTGCTCAATAGCGTAAGGGAGTTGACAAACTTATAACAAAACCAACTATTAATATTATGTTTCCAGATATTTTGATATTTTATTCGCACATATGGATTGAGCTTGAATACATATTAAGATTGCTTTACTGTCGGAAACGTTTGCATAAGCGAATATCAAGCATTCAAACAAGGCATGGGTTGTGTAACACTTTCACCATAATGAATTTGCACGTAAGGAAAAATGGGAAACCAAGAAACCAAGATAGATAAAAGAGTTTCACCGTCCAAACGAAGAGAAATCTCCAAATAATCACCTTATAATCCTGAAAAATTTGTTCTTAATCCTTCCGCAGGGAAAAGCTTTTACTCTTTTTCATCCACCTTCTCTTTTCATTGCCAGTGCTTCGCTGAAACGCTGATCATACTTTCTTGCTGTCAGTGCATTGCTGTAGGAAAATCTAGCTTGGCACCACAGTGTACCTAGTGATCAACTGTACATTGCTGATATATTTTTTCATTGTTTTGGTGATAAAAAAAAACGAATTCTGAGATGGATTGAGTGTGTACTCGTAGATATGAAATGTAATCCGAAAGCACTTCTTTCGACTTCGGGTAAACAATTTTCCACATGCTTACCATGGTTATCCGGGGTTCCAGCGGCGAAGTGGTTATGTATGTGGCATGACTCCAGTAGCGGCGGTCCCGCCCATAAAGACGCAGGATAATCCTTTTCTGTATGTCTGCCTTTGTTGCTACCTTGGTAACAATCAGATTATTTTCTCATCGAAAAAATATTGCTACATCCTACTGCTCAAAGAACAGCGTTTTCTTAAGGCTGTGCGATACATAATTTATCTAATAAATTATGTTCTCACTCATAATCATTCACAGACACACAAACAAGCTACCTTCACTGAAATGTGTATTCTTAAACATTGCAAAATAACTAGGTTCTCAGAACAAATGCTTGTTATTATAATATTATACTTTTGCACAATTTTTCGTTCTTAATTCATATCTTTTATCACGCTAAACGAATTCACATTTTCACGAATTTCACACACACACACATTGCTTCATACTATTTTGTTCCACTTTTATAACTTATACATATCATTTTGATAATAGTATCACTTGTATCAATTAAAAGAATCTTCACCATTTCATTCAAATATATTCGCTAAACGATGAGGAACGCCGAGAGGGAACATTAATTTATGAATACGCGATTGATACAGACAAGCACGGACAATTTAATTGAAAATTACAACACTGTTATGTTTTCCGTAATGTATTTCTCGCATTATGTACAAAACGATCGCTGACACGCAAAGATGCATTTTCCAATACTCAGTACATTCCGTTGTATTTGTTTGACAGGGACTTGGCGCATCGTATAAAATTGGACTGTAGGTTTTGTTATGCTTTCATGTACACCGCATGCCACTATCGATTAACTTTTGGGGTTTTTTTTTCAAGGTTGAAACACCCTTTGTTGTTGTTTAAGGCAATCAAAACTCACGAAACACCAGCTTTTGCCGCAGCACCACTATTCATGCAATGAAACAGCACGACATTTTTTTACGCGAACATCGAACAGCGAAACCTCCAGGTTCCAAAGACAAACTACGACTGCCATACGGCTGCATGTGATGCTGTTGGCCCTTTCCTGGCGCCTTGAACCGAACGAATACGAACCGAGCACAGTACCAATCGCAGCAAATCCAGGGTTGGCATCCCAATGCCATTGCGCTGTGGTGAATAAGTTTTTCATTCTTCCAGTGCGTGAAAATTGTGTGTACAATTCTTCTCTTCCAATTGCAGGAATAATGTGAAAAATATTGTTTATGTATTAAATTTTTAATGAGAAACACATTATTCAAATTCATTTCATTTTATTTATTCCAAGCCTTTCTAGTCGTGTGAATGTTATTATTAAAAATTTTCAAAATAACGTTTGTAACTAAGACTGGATATGTTTTTGCTATGGTCGAAAATTAACAAATTCATTTGTCTAATTTGGAATATGAATCAAAGTAGCGATACGAGATGCCATAAATTAGAAAAAAAAAATTTATTAGTATTTAAAAAAATCAACTTAAGCGTATACAATGTTGTTGCATGAAGAGTTCGTGAAGTTCGTAAAATATTTTCCTTGTAATATGTATTTCATTATTGCTATCAAACCCTGCATTCCCGAACAGCTGTTCCGCCTCGTGATCGGCCTTCGGCCATGCACCGGCGCGGATGAACCGGCGAATGAAAGGGTCTACATGAACTACGCTTGACAGGAGTTTCCTTTGCTACGACGCAGCAGATTTCCGGGAGCATTACGCATCGCATGGATGGAAAACCAGGGAATTGAGCATCTTTGGAGGTCACTCTTTTACACTCAGCACCGAATGAGTGATTGCCAGAAAACGTAAACAAAGCGTGTAAAAGCCGGCAATAAATTTCTGCTCTGTCATTAAATCCTTACTGATGTCGTGGTTTATACGAATGAACAAATGAATCATATGCTGCAAATGTACATATGGTTATATTAAAATAATCTAATGTTTATTTTGAATAAAAACAGGTTGTAACATATTTTAGGAATATGTTTAACCTTCTTAAATTCATGTACTTTATATATTTGACTCAAATAGCTTTCCTTTGTAAGAAGTACCAAATTTCGCGAAAACATGCATCCCATATAGTAAATACATAGAAACTCATCGCAATATAGAAAGCAACAGGAGTCGCTTTGGTGTCTTAGATACCCCTTTTGAACAATCCGGTACATAAACTAAAACTATCTACGCCGTACACAATCTGAAGGATGATTTTACGCATTTCTAATCCTCCTACATAATCAAATTAATCCTAATGACCGTAACTTTAATTGAAACGACACACGTTGCCATCCTTCCGCCGAGGCCGATTGGAACCTTCGACCAGCAGCGATAGGCAGCAACACCCCACTTCCGAAAGGCAAAATGTCTCTTGGGTGTATGGTCCATTATTATCTCACCAGGAACAGCCACGCGTATCCTTGCGTATCGGTGTAATTTGTTTTTTCCTACTGCCAACCAGTTATCGGTTCATCCTTTCGGAACCTTCGACCATAACTTCATTTTTTTATCCTTCATATTTAATCTCTCATTCCAGCAGCAGGGCGTCCGGACGCATCCGCCCTTCAGAACGGTGATTGCGCATACGTAGCGTAGAATCGGTGGAGCCTTATCATAATCATCATACGGCCCGTGATCATACTCATCAGTATCGTCAACATACTAACGCTGCTACTGCTGCCGGCAACTGTCGACATGGTGACGGTATCGCCATAATAACACATAATACCACAAAATCGGTTTAAAACGGATTAAAATATGTTTTATTATGCGAGTACCCCTTTCGCCACAGGTTCTTTGTTTCGAGCATGCTGTCCAAACGGCAGCGACATTTTATTGACAACATTTCGGTGATGAACTCGTACCATGATGCTGATAGGTTGAGAATACGTAAACAGGCTCTTTCGAAAGGGGCAATGGACATCAAAACCAATTGAACCGATTGTCGTGTTATTAGCGAAATGAGGGGGTTTCGGATAAAAAAACCCAAATAGTCAATGGAATCAAAATAATGTCTCTCCTAAGAAGCTTCAACCATCAACAAAATAAGAACATTATATATTAGAGAACATGTAACAAGTTACTTTAATCGAACACCATGAATATTGTATTTGAAAAGGGATTAATGTACAGTTAGCGATTGAAATTCGTCACGGTGTCTTGGCTTTACCAAACAACATATGACTGTACTCTGGTATGTTACAGATTCAGGTGCGTGTCACAGTGCTAACACATTCTTTTCCCACAGCCTAGTGCAAATCTACGCTACATGATGCGCTTGACTTATTAAAACATTTTGATCCCATCACAGGTAGAAACCAGTCCGAAGAGACGCAAAGAAACACGAGAACAGTAAAAACAAATACAATTGCTGACCCTAAAAAAAATCGGTTAAGGAAACGTCCAACGAATTTTTTGTGTTGTTCTCTGGGCAATACCTTTGTCGGCGTATTGCACTGTTTAATGGCACTCATCTTGTGCCCGTCCTGCACGCTTACGAGGATTTTAGGAGGATTTTTTTTTTGTTAACACATTGCTGTTGTTCTGAACCAGGCAGATCCTTGAGAATCATTTTCTATTGCCTTGAGTGTCCTTCAGAGCGGTGCAGAAGGAAATTAGAATCGTAGAAATGCTGGACGGTTGTTCAGTTTTATGACCAGGGCTTATTGTTGGTCGTTTTTGTGGATCCATAGAATGGGGAAGGAAAACTGGTGAGATCGTTAAAAAGCCAGCTGTGATGGCCTGGACTCAATATCCGTAATAATATTCAGTTTTTCTCATACTTTCCATTTGTAGTTTCTTGCCCACCAATATACTCGTGATTACACAGTTGCACATAGTATTATAATGGTTTTAAACGCCTGTACCCTATTTTATCCAAAACTTATAACACTGAAAAAGTTCTACATGACTATGTTTAAAAAATACACACTCACTACAAACAAATATATTTACCCGGGCTGTTTATGCTCGAAATGTATTTGCGCCTAACATTCTGTTAAGCCACTTCAAATCTCCTAGGCCATAGATCGGCCCATCAATTTCAAAAGCGCTAGATACTCCGTTTTTCGACTCCTTGTCAACCGTTTGACATTAAAAATTATGTCATGTTTATGTTGACATAAGCATCTTCTTCCATTTGTTCAAAGTGTTTTTGTTTTGCGTTTGCTTGCGCTGCATTAGAGAGCCGGAGCTCCATCCCATTGAGTTCGCTTTCACTCAACGCCGACGCCTAGCTGTTGCTGGATCGTACTCGTCGGCAAACGGGAGGGATTAAGTTATTTAGCTCGTTAATTTATGTTCGTTTTCTCGAAATCAATAAGCTCTTTAGAGCCCTTAACGGAGGGTGAATGTGCGAAGATTTAATGAGGGGCTGCATCAAGTCGGACCTGCCATTCACGACACTTCTAACCGTCGGAAAGTGAATGATAAAATTTAGCGTGACAGACACGGTGCCACTGGGTCAAACATGGCTACCTTTGCCAGTTGTTGGCATGGAAAGTTATTTCGTTATTAACAAAATTTATTACTCAAAATGTAGTCTTATGTATTATTTTCACCATTTTAATAACGACTGCAAATAACATTTGCCATCCATTGCTGTGCTTATATAAATGAATCGCTATAATACAAAGCAATGACTGCGACCAATAGTATATACGGACAGCTACATTCGCTTACCATAGGAAGCTGTTACTCAATCCCAGTACGGTGTGCAGTGATTGTAAGTGAGAACTGAAAATGGAGGCTTCCTTAACTAGCGATATATATTTTACATAAATTATGTGCACCATGCACCCATCGGAAACTCGTGAGCTGGCGCTGTTAATGTTCAGGACGTGTGCGGGATTTGGTAAAAGGTTAGTGTTGTGCCCCCTGGTGACACTTTCATTATCCACCGCACTTCAAACAGGGAAGAAAACGCTCACGCGGAACCGTTGATGGGAGGAGGGTCTTTTGGACATTTCCATCGTAGCTGTGTCGCGGCGCTTCAGAACCCAAAATCTCAATTCTCGATTACAAACAGCTGACAACGCGCTGTAGATTTGGAAAAAAGGGAGCCGGAGACTCGTGTCTGAACAGACCGCTACAGCTTAGAAGAACGGAACATGCTATATTTACACGAGTCCTCAATCGGCTAAGCTTGTGTCTTCACACTGCGTGTTTAAATACGGTGGCGGTCCTTTTCTTCACTAGCTCAGCCCTCCGCATCGCATTTAGATATTCTATCGTTTCCTGTCGTGAAGCGTTCGGTGCTGTTAGCATTTGACTTACAGGAGAATAGGTGCATGATAAGTAGAAACCACTTGAACGACATGACACACCGGTGCGGTAATACGAGTTTCATTTAACATACAAGAAGTAGACACAGAAAGCAACAGTTATTTGAAAAACGATTTTAAACCAAATGCATGATGAAAAACTACGTGAGTGTGTGCACAGTAAAACTATTATAAACGCGGAAGATGGCACGTCTGGGTGCTTGTACCAAAAGCTTACGCACGTAATCTCAAACATTATGCCATAATAAACCGTCTTGTGGGTGCATGTCTCAGTGCTAGCATAGAATAAACAGGCATGCTTCATTTGTAGCATAGGCACAACGAAAGAAGCAGTTACCATATCAGATCTCATCACAACACAAATCAGATGTGAAACTTTACGCTCAGCGGCTAATCATTTCATTTAACGTATGCAAAACATTTACTATTTGGTGGTCGTAATAATGGCGTAAGATTATTTGATACAATATTTCGCACAAGTCCCATCATTAATCAAACGAAACAATAGCCACTCATCTGTAGAGGCCATTAAAAATCAAACAATACTCGACAGTTTCTCTAGTGTTCAGCTGTTGCCGGCAACGGACCCGACCCCTCCACGGTGCCACTGGGTCAAACATGGCTACCTTTGCCAGTTGTTGGCATGGAAAGTTATTTCGTTATTTACAAAATTTATTACTCAAAATGTAGTCTTATGTATTATTTTCACCATTTTAATAACGACTGCAAATAACATTTGCCATCCATTGCTGTGCTTATATAAATGAATCGCTATAATACAAAGCAATGACTGCGACCAATAGTATATACGGACAGCTACATTCGCTTACCATAGGAAGCTGTTACTCGGTCCCAGTACGGTGTGTAGTGATTGTAAGTGAGAACTGAAAATGGAGGCTTCCTTAACTAGCGATATATATTTTACATAAATTATGTGCACCATGCACCCATCGGAAACTCGTGAGCTGGCGCTGTTAATGTTCAGGACGTGTGCGGGATTTGGTAAAAGGTTAGTGTTGTGCCCCCTGGTGACACTTTCATTATCCACCGCACTTCAAACAGGGAAGAAAACGCTAACGCGGAACCGTTGATGGGAGGAGGGTCTTTTGGACATTTCCATCGTAGCTGTGTCGCTGCGCTTCAGAACCCAAAATCTCAACTCTCGAATACAAACAGCTGACAACGCGCTGTAGATTTGGAAAAAAGGGAGCCGGAGACTCGTGTCTGAACAGACCGCTACAGCTTAGAAGAACGGAACATGCTATATTTACACGAGTCCTCAATCGGCTAAGCTTGTGTCTTCACACTGCGTGTTTAAATACGGTGGCGGTCCTTTTCTTCACTAGCTCAGCCCTCCGCATCGCATTTAGATATTCTATCGTTTCCTGTCGTGAAGCGTTCGGTGCTGTTAGCATTTGACTTACAGGAGAATAGGTGCATGATAAGTAGAAACCACTTGAACGACATGACACACCGGTGCGGTAATACGAGTTTCATTTAACATACAAGAAGTAGACACAGAAAGCAACAGTTATTTGAAAAACGATTTTAAACCAAATGCATGATGAAAAACGATGTGAGTGTGTGCACAGTAAAACTATTATAAACGCGGAAGATGCCACGTCTGGGTGCTTGTACCAAAAGCTTACGCACGTAATCTCAAACATTATGCCATAATAAACCGTCTTGTGGGTGCATGTCTCAGTGCGAGCATAGAACAAACAGGCATGCTTCATTTGTAGCATAGGCACAACGAAAGAAGCAGTTACCAAATCAGATCTCATCACAACACAAATCAGATGTGAAACTTTACGCTCAGCGGCTAATCATTTCATTTAACGTATGCAAAACATTTACTATTTGGTGGTCGTAATAATGGCGTAAGATTATTTGATACAATATTTCGCACAAGTCCCATCATTAATCAAACGAAACAATAGCCACTCATCTGTAGAGGCCATTAAAAATCAAACAATACTCGACAGTTTCTCTAGTGTTCAGCTGTTGCCGGCAACGGACCCGACCCCTCGGCGAGTCCTAATCTCAACTTGCAAACGCATCGACGGTGGTGGTATATGTGCGCACGCACGATAATCCCTCGAGAAACATGATGAAGGTGGCAATAGAAAAGTAATTCAATTCCCATTCGATTTCCCAGCCATAGGCGCTTGTGACGACCTTGTAATTACGTTCTCTGCTTTTTTCCGTTTGCCGCCATGCTTGGCATGCTGCAAGTTAAACATTGTCCCATCTGCAGAACGCGCGAAAGCCATATGACGAAAATCGAGTAATCGAGGGTGCCAATTATGGAACCACTCGGTTCTCCTGCCCGTTTGCCATCGGCTTGATGCAATCCTGGGAAAATCTACACTATACAGGGTGGTAATGCACATAGCATCAGCAATGAAACAGGACTGTCGTTTTACGCTATAGTATTTGAAGTATTTACAAACTTTAAGTAAACAACAACTCAAACAATAGTTTTTTTTTTTTTTTATTCATATAGAACGGCCTGGCCGTATTGCTCAAACAATAGTTAATGATTAGAAAATCTCAATGCTCGTACGTTTTTCTCATATTGTACAATAACGATGTGTCATAATTGATACAAACCAGTCACTGTTTTCGACAAATTAGACTAAATTTGCTCCAAGATACAACTGCAAGCTAAGATTGATTGCCAAATTGCACGTCCAAAGTGGCTATGTGTACTGTTTGTGAAGGTCCTACGCCAACCTTGGCTTGTGATACTTCATCCCTGTCAAATAAGGTGCAGGGATTCTGGGCCAATCCATCCAGGGACTTCTTTGAAACGATAGCTTGGAGCTATAGCTAGGAAAACCAGGCACAGCCAACCAACCATTTCATGATAGTATCACGTATCTCTGGGGAGATCGTGTTACACGCTTATGTCAAAATTTCACACAAAATCGCTTATGATTGCCTGGGGATTGCACATAAATACTGTGTGTTACCCTTAACAATGGGAAGAATGTTTGGACTTTGCAAAAACAAAATATACCACACAGCACCCAATGTAACCGTTCTTTCGAAACAAAACAAGAATCATTGAGCTAAACTCGGTCCCAAACTTGAACCGCCACCCCATCCCGAAACTTATGCTCGCTTCCAGTTGCTCTGTGCTCGGTGGGACGTCGCTCCGGGAGATAAGCAAGCAAGTGGCTGATTTTTGTATATTCTCTTGCGTTGTTTCAAGTGGATTGTTTCTTTTAACAAAAAAGAATCTCCCTCTCTGTCTCGCTATCTCGCTCTGTCATCTCCCGTATTAAAGCCTAGCCTGTCGCGATGTTATTCGTCACAACAACCAAACAAAAACTCAAATTGTGCAGTTCTTCATGCAGCAAGTAGAACATAGCACCGTAGGTGGACATGTGTCCTGTGGCGATAGAAGTGTTTTGTTTCAGCTTTTCCTTGACTCGGTTGTACTGCGAAAAGAAAGGAGTTTTTATCTAGTTTTTTTTCAAATTTGTTTTGTGCAGATTTGCATTTTCTTTACCATGTCTCTCATTGTGGCGTATCGGTTTCATACCTTAAATTGCCTGAAGGACACCTGGTCATTATGTATTGTACAATAGGCCGCATTGCAAAATCTCCTCAACAAGCAGATGGTTTCTGGTTTTGTATCTGTTTAGCTGTTGTTGATAAGAGCATTTTCTTATAATTTCGTTTTATTATATGTACACGGGACACGAACACGATAACATATCCCTCAAATTATGTCACGGAGGAACTGTGTCACAAAAATGAAAGAAACCTAAAAACGTATGTATCTTCTGTAAAATCCTTAACATTGGTCCTATTTCAAGAAACCTTTTATTTTAAGCCATACGTAACATTATACAGTTTTCGTGTAACTGTAAAAGCTAATCGATACGTAGACACGTGTGTAAAACAAGAATGAAACTTGTGACAACTGCTCTGCGACTCACCCTTGCTAATGCTTTTCCTCTTGTCGATCCTAAATACGCCAGATATTTCGGTAAAGTATGACGGCAGATGAGCACGGTGCCTTCTAGGTCCAAATGTGGAACGTGGAACGAAAAGCCTTGGCCAGAAGACCAGCTTCAATGATACACGAAAACTATAGTCTTGCACTATGACTTCCCATCGTAATCGTTGCAACTGCGTAGATCTATATACTTATTCTTCCCTTGCGGAACAGCGAATCCATTAACAGCGACGCGTGGATCTGCGTCATCGTCACCATCCTTTCACGGGTTCCTTTCGCATCCTGGGTGTGTTGTATGTGTGTGTGTGTGTGTGTGCGCGCCTTTTTTCTGTCATCCAGAGACGTTTGTTATTATGCGCCCCGTTGTGACAATCGCCACAAGCTACCATGTTGTGCTCAGTGCTCGTTGCGCTAGCAAAGCGGATATTAAAAATAATGACAATATTTATTTTTAAATGTTTTTTACCCAATAAATCGCTACACCCTTCAGCAGTTCTAGCAGACAGCCAGCCAGCCCTTCCGATGTTCCAAGACAATTTCGCTTTTTTGACTCACAACTCTGTACGCACCTATGAAGTGATGCATCTCTCACCCTACTTACAGATGAAAATTAATGTCAGGGTGAAAGTTCGAACGAAGCTGCTAGAGAACTGGCATACCATTCGCTGCGACACCCTGCGTGTAGAAAAGGGATTTTTCGATTCCTCAAGGGTCCTTTGCAAGGAGGGTGACATGCCAAGCATTACATGTGTAGTCGCAATTAACTATCAACATTGTTCATGGTTCAACCGTTGTGTTTGGAGCGTTCATGCTTAGCTTGATTTGAATGAAAACAAAACATTTTTCAATTTTACCATGTTGCGAAGCATCAACTATCACCACCCCACATAAATTAAAGCAAGAGGAAGAATAAGTATATTTCTTTTCATTGTGAAAAGTGTGTTTATAGTTATGTTTAAAAAACGAAGTGTGAAGTATTTGATTCCTTCAATCATTCATGTGTTTTTTTAAACCAGAATTAATTTTATTTGATAGAAAGCTCGGTTGATTTTGAAAACTAAAACCAATGAAATGAACATTTATCAATGTGGGTGTTGCGCGACCGTATGTCGAATAGTTTTTAAAAGTTTTCTGTAAGCAACGTCTTTTCTTTTTCTTTGCAGCCGTACCCTCACATCAGGAAATAAAGAAGAAACTTCTATCATTTGCTGCATATGGAGCCGAATTTCTCCCCTTTTCCTTAACTTTGAATTGACGGTTCAAGTTCGGTTAAATTCCTCCACATGCAACCCGTTCCATCGTCAACGTCCTTTCTATCCCAAAACCATAAAACTAAACATTTCCCTTTCATCCTTCATGGTCGTCTTTACTGTCGGTCGCTCTAGGGAGGGCACGTCCACAGTTTCATTCGCAAAGGAACCTGGGACCTTATTTATAGCAATTACGTTGCTAATCTAAATCAAACGAAAAATCAGAAACAAACCCGCACGGCGAACGATAACCAACCAATTGCCAATATTTCCAACTTCGAAATGAAATAAATTGATTTCCTAGCCAGCATGCGGCGCAGCTGTGTCCGGAAAGGCCACGCGATTGTGACTGAACGTCTTCACATTTCGCAAAGACGAACCGCCTACAAAGGCAACATGATAAAACAGTGGGACACAACCCCCATTCGATTTGCCCATGTGTTGGAGGGTTGGAGAAAACTCCGATACATCCCGAAAACCAGGAGTGATAAACGTGATTTTCATCACAAGTGACCAACTGTGGCTGACGCATACGTGTGCGTACCTGAAAGTGTTACAGGGATGCCCTTCTGCCACATGGATGTTAAAACGGAACACATGAAAGGCTAAGCAGTCCCCACCTTCGCCCTCCGTATGGATAAAGCTGTTCCGGATCGGCTATTGATATCGTTATATAAATCACCATCATACCGGTTGCAGATGTTTTTGAAGTGGGAAGAAACTAAATGTGTCAAGATTTTTCGACAATATTTTATTTCACAACTAGGAATACCAACAAACAACATCCCAACC
>KZ063425.1:40276-52843 GCA_002091835.1 Anopheles maculatus | reverse complement strand
GGGGGGATGTGCCGTTCAAGAGCACACTGGGTGAGGGGGTAAGCGGGGGAAGGGGAGGGGAAGCGAGCGAAAGAAAACGTGCGTGCAACAGGAGGAGTGTCCCACGTTGAAGCAGGCAGAAAATCGAACATCCAATATCCAAACCGCCTGTTTGGCTGCAATTCGCACACCACTTATGCTGTGTTTTCTTTTTCTTTCCGTTTTCTCCCGTCACCAAACAGATATATCGGTTCGACTCAGTGGGGAATGTTGTGGAATGTATCCAACCGATCGGCACTAACGAATGCGAGCGGTGTAAAGTTGGTGTAAAAAATATCCCTACCAAATCGCCGTTTTGGGACGAGCAGTCGCGGGTGTTTGCGATAAAAGCGTGCCTGATATAGAGTGAAAGGAACGCACGGCAGCGCAAAGCTTTATCGAGAAGGAACGACAGCAGCATTAACAATACAAAAAAAAAACCCCACCTGCCTCAGCTATCAGTATTTCGGTACCGTTCCACAATCCATCCGGCAGTCCGGAATTTGCGTCCAAAAACCTTTGCGTCTTGGGGGCAAAAGTTGTGCGACCATCAACTGATACACGAGCTGTGTCACACACACATCGAAATAACGGGCTGAGCACGTCTGAAACGGGGAGCGGTCACAAATCTCCATGACGCGAACGTTCCAGTAAATCCACTAGCCAAACCAACAATCAATCGAACCAGCCAAAAAGAAGAATCATCGCCACTTTATCAATCAATCAATCGCCGGTAGTGCAAGCGAACACAGGGGGGCCAGGGGTTACTGCGAAAATGCCGAAATGTGACGTCAAGACGAGATATATCCCTGCCACCTTCGCCTGGACCCTGCTGCTCAGCACCACCTTCCTGTTTTTCTGGTACCCGTGAGTATACCTGCAGCCGGCTGGTACGGAAGCTGTTTCATGTGAGCAAAGATTTCGCCTCGTTCTAGATGCCGGCAGTTCTACATCCAGCGGCATCCATGGGTACCGGCGTACCAGGCCGTCATCACGTTCTTCGTCATAGCGAACTTTACCCTGGCAACGTTTATGGATCCAGGCGTGATACCGAAGGGTAAGGGTGATAGTAACGCGACACGCTACTCAAACTGGTGACCATCACCATCCAAACACAATCGTCCGCAGCACCTTTTACTGCCCGATACCAGCAACAGCAAAAACACGACTTGGTTCGGTTTATTTTTGGGCAGATCGTGTGTCGCTAATTCACATATTTGGCGCTTGTTTTCCCCATGCTAAGTGTTGGATCATATATCATATCGCAGTTTTTTTAATCATAGCATACGTATACTTTTTGGAGTATAAAAGCAGTATACTGGAAATACATTTATCCAGTTTGTAGTGACATTTGCTGTATAACAAATGGTTAGCCTGGTGGTAATCGATATTTAACGCTAAGCTACCGGCCCAAGGAATCAGTTGCCATTTCGGTTGTCGGCTTCACGTTTTCTACAGAGCGTTTCGCTGTATGAAACTATATGCGTCTTTGCTAGCTCTTGTTTTGTCTTACTTGACAGCCTTCAAAACATGTCTTCTATGTTAACGTATCAGGTCTATAAATAAGTTTTGACGGATTTTTTTTACGGATTTTCAAGCCTCATAGACCCGAATGGGTATCGATTTTATTCAGAAAAGTAATATCCGTCACTTTGTACAACCTTTTCCCATCTTTCGGGTAGATTGTGGTTTCACTCATTAATTGAGAAATCCGGTATGGACGCAATCCATGTTTTGGTCCAATTTTAGTGTCTGGCAGATAAGTGCGGACAGGTGCCGCAACATGTGGCCGAGCGTTGTCGTGCAGCAGAATTATTTTGTCTAGCCTGGTCGCGTACTGGGGCCTTTTGTCCTTGAATGAGCGACTCAAACGCATAATTTGTCGTCGGTAAACGGTACCCGTGATGGTTTCCGTTTGGTTCCAGCACTTCGTGGTACACCACACCCAAGCTGGTCCCACCAAATGCACCAAATGAGCGTTCCTTGTCTTCCATACTAAAATTGCTACTTGTAAACCGTAAACCGGTCTCGGTGGACGATCACAAAGTAATGAAGGAGAAATTCCCCGCAAAAACACTTTTTCTCGGCCGAATGTATTCATTTACAACCACGCGAATAATACTTTGTTTATTAATTTGATGAAATGGTAGCTAGGGGCAAACATATCCTGAAGATGACACTTCAAAATAACAGTGTTGCCAAATTTTACTAAAGTAAAAAAGTGAACGACGCATGTTTAAAAACCGTCAAAACTTATTTATAGACCTGATAAATTAGAATATTTTCTCGTACAGTATCCCCATAGAAGAACGAAATAATGATGTGTTGTTTAATCAAAACTATCAAAATGGTTTGGTAAATGATGGTATGCTTTATGTCCGTATTTCGAAAACCATTTTAAGACACGCAGGCTCTTGCTAGGTAGTTTTAATGGGTACAATCCTCCCAAGGCGTAACAAGATATGCAATGTACACGCAGACCGTTTTGTCCCTAAATGAACTAACCATGCTTACGTTCCACAGCTCCACCAGACGAAGATCGGGAGGACGAGTTCCGTGCGCCGCTGTACAAAAATGCCGAAATTAACGGCATTACGGTGCGCATGAAATGGTGCGTTACGTGCAAATTCTACCGGCCGCCACGCTGCTCACACTGCTCCGTGTGCAACCACTGCATTGAGGTTTGGTTTTGCATTCCGGATCAAAAACAGGCGCGCTCTGGATGCTCATCAAAAACCCTTTTTCGTTTTCGTTTTTCGCCAGACGTTCGACCATCACTGCCCGTGGGTAAACAACTGTATTGGCCGGCGGAACTATCGGTTCTTCTTCTTCTTCCTCATCTCGCTGTCGGTGCACATGCTGAGCATATTTTCGCTCTCGCTCGTGTACGTGCTGCACAAGGAGAAGGACAAGCTGACCGAGGTGGAACCAATCGTGGCGTATGTTTCGAGCGGTTGTGGCAACGGTTGCGATTTGTGGTGCAAAACTGAACCCCGTTTTTTTGTGTCTTACAGCATGATTTTGATGGCCATCGTGACGCTGCTCGCCATTCCGATATTCGGGCTGACCGGTTTCCACATGGTGCTGGTTTCGCGCGGTCGCACCACTAACGAACAGGTGACGGGCAAGTTTAAGGGCGGATACAATCCGTTTTCGCGCGGCTGCTGGAACAACTGCTGCTACACACAGTGCGGACCACAGTACCCGAGGTAGGCCAATTCGGTAGATACGTGCGTTTCGGCACAGACTAATGCTCCGTGTTGGGTTTTCCCCTTGCTGCAGCTTGCTGAAGCCCCAAAAGTACGTGGCCCGTCGTTCGAACAAGGAAAACCAATCGATCAGCACCATCACCAATGACGGTGGTCCCGGTGGTGGTGATGCTGCCGGTTCCGGCCGCCGGCACATGCCTAATAGTGGACCCGGCGGTGGCGGCCCCGGCAACCAGCAGCAGCAGCAGCAGCAACAGGCAATGAATCAAGGCGGTGGCATCTACGATAATAACCGGCACACGCAGGTAAAAACCTATATGGATCATGGAAATGGTCACGGTATACGTACAGTTGGATCCAGTCATTACAGTAAGGTGCGTAGAATGTTTTGGCTTTGTTTCTATTATTATACGATACTTGTTTTGTTTTTGTTCCTTCCACTCTGTTATATACCGTGTGATAGATAGCACCTACTAATATAGGCATTTACCTTAATGCGTTTGCGTTTTGTAGTACCGTTTTCTTGCTGTACCGTACCCACTTAATGTGGTACACATTTATCGAACAGCTCAGCGAATGTTCTAACCTTGCGCTGCGCAAGCAAAACGCCTCGCATTAAGTTAAAAGGCCTTGTATACTAATAACACAACTAAAACCTGTCTGTTTGTAATCATCTTTCTTCTCCCCCCTGTACTGTTCTTCACCACTGCTCTGCTCTAATGTTGTCTCACTCGTGCGTTTCTCTGCTGGGGGTTTCTATCCTTGCTAAGGATTACTTCACTCTTTTTACTCGTATTTCATCCGGGGATAATTCTACTTCGGTTTTACTTTCTTCTACTACTGCTACCACTACTAATTCTTTTATGTTGATGCCTTTTTCTTCTCCCTAACATGCCCCCCTTTTTTCGCTAGGTGTGTACTAGGTGTGGTTTTCTGTCTGGTGGTTTTTACTTTCCGCTTGTTTATTTGCTTTTCCGTACACATGTAAGCACTTTGTTCGAAGAGCAGCGCTGCCCAAACAGTCTTGAAACAAAGCAATCAAACTTGAATTAAGGAACCTAACGAATCATAGAGGCTGTACGATCGGCACTCGACATTCGAGTGAAACTTGGAGCTTTGGATTTAGTTCCAAACGCGTTAGACATTAACGTAAGTCCATTAGTCGATTTTGAAATTGCAACAAAGTTTTTGTTTTGCCATTATTAACTAAACCATGAGATAAATCAAACTTGATTAAAGCTACTTTTATTTCGACATCAGCCGAACGATGTAAAGCAGCCGGTTGCGATATTGCTCAACCATTAATAGTTTAGCGCCGACGCCAGAAGAACACTCGAAGCTGCCATTTGATTACTATCTGAGACATAAAAAATGGTTCGCCTGTTGAAAGCCTTTATAACGTTTCTACCAACTATCGAACATTGATCGATGTTTTGTCAACATTTGATGATCGACTGTCAGTATGCTGCAGCTTGGAAGCAGCTTAAAAGCTGCTTAACAGCTTATGATAACTTTAGCGCTCTATCTATTCTACATCAAACGATCAATTTAGGCAGCGTGATCTTTACATAGTAAGCAAAAGTTCGACTCGTTTGGGCACTCTGTATCCTTCTGCACCTAAAGGATGCAGAACGCGAGGGAAAAAGTCGTTCCGGGTTTGGTTCTTTCCCCTTACACCTTATCAACAGGTTCTGCTATCATTTATTTGTATAAATTTTTCTTAACATTTATGTTCTTCATTTGTGTATGTTTTTAATGGGTTTTTTTTTGTTTTCTTGCTCTCGACTAACGCCCACCTTTCCAACCTTTTCCTTCAACCAACACTGCTCGCGTGTTTTGTTGTTGTTGTTATTTCATTTTATTTCTTTTCTTTTTTCCTTCCTACCGCTCCGATCCATCCCGTTGTATATCCATTTCCTTGCCCCTGTTTACTTCCGGTTGTGTATGACATCCTTGCGCGTGCTTCCCGTACTTTATTACACACACATACACACGCTCCAACTTACCGGCATCAGTTGACAGAACGATAGTGCGTGGATTTGTATGCGTCTCGCGAGGGAGAGAGAGAGACAGAGAGAGAGAGAGAGGTACAGAAAACAAGAGAGAGAGAGAGACAGAGAAAAAGGGAATGATTCATCACATTCAACTTCCTGCCTTCTCTCCCCCCCCCCATACTCTCGTCCCCAACATCATCATCGTGCATGAAGAGGATGTTGTTTTCTTTTTACACGAAACGTCAATCGTTGCATGTACTAGCATCTGCACAATACGTGCACAGGACGTCCAAAATGGAGAGCGGCTAGTGTAGAATTGTAAGGTGCAGGCGTACGAAGACAAGAGTGCGAGTGTTATGCGGAACAAACTAGTTATTGCCGTTTGTATTTGTTTTATGTTTCAGGGTAGGCCATTTTATTTTTAATTCATACAATGCTTTATTTTTCCGTATTCCGCCTTGGTGCTCTTCTTTGTACACTTACTCAGGGAACTCGTGGGCGCCAAGCCAAATGTTCGGGTTCAACGGCTCGAAAAGCAATCACAAAGGAAGTACCACAAAAAAAAAACATCTGCAACATCACCTTGGTATAGAACGGTTTGCTAGCGTAAATAGAATGAGCGAGACGCACAAAAAAGAGCGATAATGTAGAAAGGTTTAGAAAGTAACGGTAGGCAAGCTAATACATTCCATCTCCACCTCTAGTCTAATGCACGCAATGTTCGGTACTCAGAATAGCAAGCAAACCCGTAACCGCTTGGATATGACGAGGCAAGAACTTAATGCGCACCGCGCAGCTATAGGTTAAGCAGCGATTTGAGCAGTCAGATGAGCAGAAGAAACCGGAGAAGAATCAAAATATATCAGTCTCTGTATAAAACTACTACCCACTACAAACCGTTCATCTACGATACCAACCACCAAGTATCGAGAAAGGGCGAAAAAGTCTATATTTTATTGTTATATTTAATGCAAAAAAAACGCTTGCTGACAGTCCGTGCGTCACTGATGCTTGAATTGACGCGTTAAAATCACATCTAGCATTAATGCGAAGGGATGTACTAACTTCCATTTTTCTTTATGTTTAAGTTTAACGTCTCTATACTTTATGTTCTTCCTTTTTTCTTTCTCTCTTTCTCTCTCTTTCTCTTCTTTACATTCTATCTCCTTGCCATTTCGTTTGCGTTTACACATTTTGTTGGTGTATTGCTAATTTCGATTACATGCTGTTCCGTCTTTCGGGGTTTTAACATTGTTTTATGTCACTTTTGTCAAATTTCGGCTATTTCAATTTCGTTTTTTCATTCGTTGACACAACAAATTCGATCCGGTGCTGGTGTTGAGGTTATCTGGCGTTCGTTACTATTCCGCTAATCAGATTGTTAATCCGTTCGTTCCCCCAGTCGACAGCTCACACGCACACCACTCAACCATATTTCTTAATGCGCTTCTGCTTCGATCAACACACTACCAAGCGGTACCACAGCGGGTTTGGTTTTTCACTAATCACACGCAATTCACGTTTTATTTTCTTTCTCTCTCTCTCTCTCTCGCGTGTCTAAATCTCACCCTATCTCACCGCTCGCGTACGGCCCTTCTCGATCATCTACTAAAACACGCACCCACACACGGGTTCACTCTTCTATATAGTCCGCGACGGATTATGTGCATCTCGTATCATCCCATTCCGTCTCGCTAAAGGCACTCACGCAAGGCACCACCGCAGACGAGGTAACGGCGTGGCTTCGTGTTTCTGTTTTCTCTCTTGCCCGTGTGTGTGTGTGTTTGTATGTTGTTGCGCTTGTTTCTTCTAATGGCTTGCGAACGGCGCCTGTTTAGAGGCAATGGTTGAGCTTTGCTTTAGAGAGTTTTTGCTCGAGGTTGCTGATGATGGTGACAAAGTTCCATTGCAATGCTATGCTTTTGTTTCGCTTTACCTCCCTCCCCCCCAATGGGAACAAGGCTGGAATTTCGAACTTGCTTTTGCTTTGTGTACGTAACGAGTGTGTGTAACGCTTGTGTAACGTTACTGTGATACTAGCTTTACAACACTCGTTATTTGCTGGGTTTTCATCAAAGTCATTCCGTTTAATCTGTACCTGCTCATCATACACAAACCAATCCAACCATTACATTCACACATTTGCATTTGATAATTACTCATTGTTCCGCTCCCTCAGCAAATGCTTGTACTTCTCACCAGGCTAATCATTCTAATCTGCATTGCTTATAAATCCGTTGAGAAATGTACCGATTTCATTCCGAAACAATATATATGGTGTCCACCAGAATCGAATGCGTTATGGAAGCGTTAAGCGATCAAATAAGGAAAGGTGGTCTTTGCGCTTTGCGCAACAGTAGGGGAGACAGAGGAGGGAGTTCGGGATGGGTTGGGGTTGTGGGATATCAGGGGGAATGAGAGATTTGAGATAAGAGATCCTAAGTTCAGCTACGGCGTCCATCGAAGGTAAGTGATTGTCTGTGTACCGTCTCTGTGTTGCTCCCACCGATCACCTGATCGTGTCCATTCCCCGTTCGCTACTACGTATCATGCGTGTACCAACCTTTTATAGGATGTGTCTACTATCCTACCGTGTACTGTCATTGTTTTATAGTTGTTTACCGATACAGTTGTAAGCGGGTGTGGTTATAATGCGTTGCGCTTCGTTTGTCAAGTTACGGCTGAGCGTACAGCTCAATCTGAGCATTGCTAAGGGATCTGTAACTTTACAGCTTCAAGCTAAAGTAATGAATGTATGTGATGATCAATCTAGATCTTGCCTTTTGGACATATGATACTAGATCGTTATAACATGTTGAAGTTGCAGCTGTCTAAAATGGCACCTTCCCTGGCACATTATAGTCCACAATGAATCACTGTTTAGAAGCCGGTGATCAATTGTGGTGTGTGTTGTGCTTTTGTATGTTTTGTTTGTTTCCCGTATTTGTCGATCTACAGTGCCACACCCATCCCCCCTATAGCTATGACATGCCTTGCATTCTTATATTTCCCGCATTTCTGCATTCTGTGCGTCATCTTGCTATCTGTTACTCCCTGTTACTCATAAGCCTCCCTGAGCTTTATTTAGCGTACCTTTCGTCCATACTCTTTCTGTGTACATACTACTCTTCCCCTTACCAAAACAATCCTTTACGTTGTCCGTCATCGTCCTGTGTCCATGTTCGCTTCGGTATTAATGCGCAACTCCCCGCTCCCTGCAAACACACACAGCTGTCACCGGGTCGCGAATGCTCCGATATCGACATGGAACCGCAGGCCTCCCAGAGCCGGGACTGCGAACCGACACCTCCGCTGCAACGTCACGGATCGAAGAGCAACTTTTTCCTGCCACCGCTGGACGGTCCACCGGTCGGTATGGCGTCGCAGGTGAGCAGCGGTGGCGACTCGCCACGTCAGCAGCAGCAGCAGCAACAACAGCATATGCGCATGTACCATCCGCGGCATAGTCCGCATCCACGACAGCGAGGACTCGATCCGTCGCGTAGCTTCACACCGGAAGGGCTATCGCCCGACCACCCGGGTGGTCCCGGTGGGCCACCACCGATGATCACGATCCAGTCACAGCAGCAACAGCAGCAACAGCAGGGTGTACCACGCGGCGGAGGTCCTCCCTCGTCGGCAACGCCCACAATGCAGCAACGCATCAAGGCGCTCGGAGTCGCGACACCGCTAGCCATGTCCAGTCCTGTGCGAAGGTAAGTTCACAACCTACAATCAAATTAAAGCCTGTCATCCGTTTTCATACGAAAAAAAAAAAACAAAAACTTGCGAGGGTGGAAAATGTTTTTGGAGAAACATTTCTGTGCATCCGGAACATCATGCGAGCTGTTCAAGGTGGAACTCTCCAATTATTGAAGCTATCCGAATGTCTGTCATGAGGGGATGGGCGAAATATGGCGGGATTAAGGACACGAAACCGGATCTTTCTAATGACGCGTTCGTTCTACTAGACAAACACACACAAACACACACATAAACATATCCATACATGCCCATACTCATTGTTCATCGCACGCTGTTTACGCTGTACGCTCCACTAATCCCGCTTCACAGGTGGACGTAAAGATGGCCGGCCACTCACACAGCTCGCTCTCGCGTCGTCGTTGGCCCGGCGACACGGTGCCGGTGACAGTGCGCGGGACCATACCAGACACCGGAAGAAGCTCTTCTGGTCACACTCTCCACCTTTCTCCAACCCCCCCCCAACCCCATCCGGGCACTTGTCCACTTTTCACCTAAACGCCGATGGAGTGCCTGTGATCGGAGCGGGAACGGCTCCAAGATATCGCATTACGTGCGGACACTGCCAACAACAACGCCAACAACAGCAGAGCAACAAACCGTTCTACCCTTGTTTCCCATTCTTCCGCCCAACCCACCACACGACTAAAAACACGTGGGTAACATCAAGTTTCGTTCAAAAATGTTCGCGTTACAACGCGTTACGTGTTCGTGTCGCTAGGCTCAGTTTCTCGTTCGCTCGTTTAGAAAGAGCTACTTTGTTACTTAAAGAGAACCAAAACAGCAACAAAAATCGCCTGCCATTTTGTGTTCCTATTCTTACCACCGATTTTAATTTTGTGTTTTATGCGGTTTTTGTTTTGTTTTTGTTGATGTGTTTGTTATCTCCAAAATTCCAAAACCAACCAAGCTCATTCCTTGGAACCATTCGGTAAATGAAATCTGTAAAATGCTGTTAGGTTTCGTTTTTGTCGTACTCTGCACCCTTCCGTATTTATGTATCTTCTCTAATTGTACTGTTCTATTTTTGTACTTTCTTATGCCAAAAAATCATTTGATGTTGTTTTCGTTATCGTTTCCTTTTTTACCACTTCTCTGTGTATTTGTTTTGTATTTGCTCTACATCATCGACACTGTCAAAGTTCCATTAGCTCAGCAGCGCCCTTTTGCACAGTGCCAACAGGGGTTTTTTACCATCCATTTGCCCATTGTACAAAGCTCACTCAAACTCATCCTGTAAACACACTCTTTTTGTAAGTCTTTTGTTATATTATAGTACCCAAACGCAGTCTCCTGTACCTTTACCGATCCATCAAACTAACGAGAATTTTATTTCGTATTTCCTTCATCCTTAATTATTGCATTTCCATTCCTGTGGTTCGCTCCGTTTTGCTCGCTCTCTAGTATGTTTTGTTTCGTTTTCGTCAAAGGCAAGCTACTACCACCAATTACTACTGCTAGCGGTCAGGAATGAGTGGAGAGCGGCATCGTATCAGCAACGCCAGGTAGTTCCGTTTCAGTCGCTCGCTTCAACGCCGCAAAGGTGCAACGCCTGTGGCTAGGTGTAGCAGCTGCGAAGGCATACTAGTAAAACGCACAGTGGTCGGTGGTTCGGGTGACCGGTAGTAGACCGACAAGTTTGACAAGTTGTTGCGTGTTGTTTTGTTGCGTCCATTTTGTTTTTGGCTGTACGGGTGTTCGGCAGTTGTGTTGGTAATTGTTCTGGTAGCGCCGTTTTATTGCTCGTTGCTCGTTACACGCGTTTTCTTTGGTTTTATTTCTTCGAATGCCGAAGCGATCGAGAGAGATGGAGAGAAAGAGAGAAAGAGGAGAGGGCGCCATGTTTTAATCAAAAGTTGCGTGTGCGTGTGTGTGTGTGCTGTCTTGATCCGTTTTGCTGATAGAGCAGCACTTGACTGTGTTTCGAATTCTGGGTCCAGTAATCTAATGGCTACCAGTGTGTGTGTGTGTGTGTGTGCGTTTGAGTATGTACGTGTGTATTCGAGGTGTACTTGTGTGTCTGAATGGACGAAGCCTTCTTTCTTTCTCTCTCTCTCTCTTTGTTTTCACTCCTGTTTGAATCTTGCTCCTCAGTAGAGCCTGTGGCGCGTAGTAACTTGGTAGTTGGCGCTAGTCTCCCCATCCAAAGCCGAACATTATCCACCATTGTGCTAACGTTTGCTTTCGTTTGCTTTTTCTTTTCGTTCCTATCGGGCCACGTGCCGGTGACAGATCGAACCCCGGTACACCGACGCAACCGAGGAGGCCCGATTTCATCAGCGTTGGTCAACAGTCCCAGCTGCAGCAACAGCAGCTTGGTGGCAGCGGCACCATGACCGGCAATTACTACGATTTCCCACTGCAACCTCAGCAGCAACAGCAACAGCAGCTTCCACCACAGACGATGGCACTGCACCAGACAACAGGTCTTCCCCCACAGCACCCATACCATCAGCAGCAGCAGCAACAGCAGCAGCAGCAGCAGCAGCAGCAACAGTACCCGATGGTGCATCATAATGGAGGTCTCGCTGGACCTCCGGGCGGGCAACCGTCTCAGCAGGCCCTGCGCGGTGGCAACGCTGGACCATCGGTCGTCTACCATCACGGTAGCCCGCAGCGACGCTACCTGTCCGAGGGTGAGCTCGTACGGCAGGGCGCCGAACTGTCGTACGCCCGCAACAACCAAACGTCTGACAACATCCGGGAGCTGGCCGGCAGTCCGCAGCGGGGTGTTTACCTCTGGAAGGATACGTCGCCCGGCTTCAACCAGCCAAACGGTGGCCAACAGCCCCCGGTTTCGGTGTACCAAAACACGCCCAGTCCAACGGCACCGCACCAACAGCAGCAGCAACAACAATCGATGGCACCCTTCGGTACGGTGAGTGCCGCCCGTTACCAGCTGCAGCAACAGCAGCAGAACAGTCTCGCCAACAGCGCGGTCGGCGGTGGTATCGGTGGCGGTGGTGGCAGTGGGCTGGCCAGCTACCATCCAGCACTGCGCGGTGGTGTGCCAGTCTTCCCGCCCCAACCACCACCCTCAGCCCTGCAACAACAGCAGCAGCAACAGCAGTTGCTCGGCCAACATCCTCAGCCGTCACAGCAGCAGCAGCAGCAGCAGCAACAACAGTCCGGTGTCGTCGGGTTAAACGGACCAGGTGTGGTACAGGGTCCACAGGCACCGTCGCCATCGATCAAGCGCAAAGCCACCCCGACCAGGCCCATGTCGTTCGTGCGGGCGCTCGAAATGACCGATTCCATGGAGATGGGCGGTGGAGGCCCAACCGGCGCACCGGGTGACATCCCCGGGACGCAACCGGGTGGTGTGCGAGGTGCAACCACCACCAGCAACAGCAACACCGGCACCACCAACACCTCCCCACCCGATCAGCGTGCCAGTGTGTACGATATGAACTACGAGATTTCAGTGTAGGAACGAACAGGTTTAATGGCAGACCAGAAGCTGCATTAGAATTCAGGGCCAGATTTAGAGAGCGAAAGCGAGAGAGGGAACACACTTGCAAACAATGTGAACGGACATGGATTCGTTCTTCGTACTGTATTGGGCGACACCAATATTGTTGTCA
>KZ063425.1:21635-37026 GCA_002091835.1 Anopheles maculatus | reverse complement strand
CCATGTCGTTCGTGCGGGCGCTCGAAATGACCGATTCCATGGAGATGGGCGGTGGAGGCCCAACCGGCGCACCGGGTGACATCCCCGGGACGCAACCGGGTGGTGTGCGAGGTGCAACCACCACCAGCAACAGCAACACCGGCACCACCAACACCTCCCCACCCGATCAGCGTGCCAGTGTGTACGATATGAACTACGAGATTTCAGTGTAGGAACGAACAGGTTTAATGGCAGACCAGAAGCTGCATTAGAATTCAGGGCCAGATTTAGAGAGCGAAAGCGAGAGAGGGAACACACTTGCAAACAATGTGAACGGACATGGATTCGTTCTTCGTACTGTATTGGGCGACACCAATATTGTTGTCACAGCAACCACACACACACACATACACTCGCATCCTTAAATCTCGAATGCCTTTGATCCTTGAAGTGCGCCGTATGCGATGTGTCAGCGTGCGTGCGTGTGTGTGTGTGTGTTGTATGTGTATATTAAACCTGTTGCGCTGTGTATGGGATGGGTGGAAAACCTTTCATCCCCCCACTCTCCAACAGTAATGACTTAACAACGGTGGCATCACACAGCAGCGTCACATCAATCCCCAGAGTGATGAGCGACTCAAAAACTCTAAACAATCCAATCCTTCTTTTTTGCACCTTCCCCGGAACCGGTTTTTTACGTGTATTTATATTTTGTACTATGCATATATAGATACATCTGTATACATGCATACAAACATACACACACACACGCAGATCGTTAGATATATTTATGTAAGGAAAACTAAACAGAACCGAACACAGAAGATGCAGGCTTTAGATAATCGCTGTTGTTATCTAGTTGTTAGGAAAGCCCTTCTTCTTCTCCTACACCGCCCCCCTCCCCCCTCCTCCCACTACTTGCCCTTTGACACATCACGGCTTTACGGGCGTGTGTGTGTGTGATTGTGTGTTGTAACACACACAGTAACGAAAAACATTGCTCTTCTAGTCTTTTAATCTGCACGAGACGCATCCCCCCCCAGGCATTTGTTTCTTCTTGGGGGAGGAAATTGGCTCCGTGCTCCGTGGCTTCTGTACCACACACTGTAGCTGCAATTCAAGCTCAGCGCAGTATCGAAATTTCTCTTCTAGCATCTTTCGCTTCTAGTCCGCTAATTTCTTTGTGATCTCGCGCTTCGGTCGTCAATTGATCGGATGTTCGAGCAATATCAAAACACGTCAAACGCACACACACATCCAGTCGGATGTGTAGTTTGCTGACGTGCTTTTGTTTTTCAAGTGTATAGTTTTATTATAGTTTATTCTTGACCTCTAGTACTCGTTTTTGTATTAAAGGGAGAATGTTTGTTGCGGTTCGGCGTCTCTTGAGGACGACGATCATACGAAATGGCGAAAGGGGAGCACACACACACACAGGCGAGGAAAAGGAGTTTGTTTTCTTCTTTCATCTATCTTTTTAAGTTTAGAATTTAGATTTCTGTAGACGTTTAAGCGAAAAACCAGGAGACCAGTGTGCGTGTGTTGTATTTTTTTTGTGAGTAGTAGCGTTGTATTGTGAACGCTTTCGAGGTTATTTGTTTGTAAGAGTTTCGTGTGCTGGGGGCAAAACAATACACACACACACACACCAATGATCATATAAAGTGTGTGATCATCAGATTTGAAAACGTTTAACGTATAATGATCGTGCGCCAACCAACACCCTGAGCTGTACGTGTGTGCGTAAAGGGTGTATGTGTGTATGTATATGTGTGTGTATATATATATTTATTTATGTATGGGTGTAGCTGTTTAAGTAATAAAGATGTATAATGGGATTAATGCGGGTTGCGCCTGCATCGGATCCTTGCGCGCGCGTTGCATGTATGAGCGAGCGGGAGAGCGAGCAAAGCAAATGGCAGCACCGTACAAGCATAGTGAGATCATCGTACAAGGACAAACTGGAACTTGTGTGAGAGCGTAGTTGTAGTTAATGTGTAGTTGTGGTTTTAGGTTAGGTGCCGAGGCAGAAACTGTGTAAAGTGAGAAACGTGTACGAAAAACAAAATGGAACAATGGTAATGTTTGTTTGTTTGTTTCGCCTTTCTTTCATTTTGTTTTGTTTCTTTTTTTATTATATGGGGCTTGTGCGTTTCATATAAGTGTGTAAATAGAGAACAAGATTATAAAACAACCAGGGAATTTAACCACACACACACATACACGCACGCACACAAAGCACACTGCTGAGCTGAGAAACACCTTCACGATCCAATTTCCTTTCGCCAAATGATCCCGAGTTCCTTCGTCCGATGTGCTCCCATCTTGCCTGCTCCCAAGTGAAAGTTTTCCACAATTAAAACCAAAAAAATACAATGGAAGGAGTTCACACGAACCGAAACAGTCCAAAGGATGCAAAAGAATGCAGAATGATTTTGTCCAGCCACGTGTCACGGATTCTTATTTGTGTCAAATACAGGAAATTACAGCGAACAAAAACAAAAACGGATTACTATTAGATTGCGAACAAAAACGAACCCATGGTTCGTTGGTTAGGTTTTACAGGCAGGAGACCAGAGTTCGATTGTCTCGATGCTAACCAAAGTGTGGTAAATGGTAAGGCAGAGAAACTAGCAAACTACAAATAAAGTTCCCCGGTACACACAGCCATCATTTGGAGCCATGTTGGATTTGGGTTAACGGAGAGAAGGGGCGCAAAGATGGGGGGTGGTTGATGAAAGGAGACGTGAAATAAGAGCAAAAGAAGGAGAGGAACAGAGAGGTTCGTGTGTGGGGAGGTGTATGCACTTTGTTAGTAAAGTTTTGGTGATCGAATCATGCGAGTTTTCTTACTGGGGACCGGATTGTTTTCGTATTTAATATGAAATGACACAATTCGAGCGGGTTAGCAATTACGCTAAGACAAATGAAATGAACAATCGCATACCAATTATTAAGAAGAGAAAAAAAACACTTACACACAAACACTTAACTATACAGAAGAGCAAGAGCGAGAGAGAGAGAGAGAAAAAAGGAACACAAAGCCCAGTAATGTTAGATGATTAAGTGCAACAAGCAAACAAAGAACGAGAAACGAAAGCAACACTGTAACATTGTAAGATTACACGATGAACTGTATATGGAGAGATAGAAAGCAAAGAAAGCATACTCAAATATATGTATATATACATATGTATATACGTATATATATATACACAGCTATTACTAACTGTTTGTGCCTTGTTTGTTTTTTTGTTGTTGTTGCTCTGCTCACTCCATTTTTATGCATCTTGTTCTCCCGTACCGTCGTGTTGTGAGAAGATTGCAACAAAAACATAAAGCACACAGTCCTGCAACCGAAGCGTACATGGAGGATTGCATACATGAAGGCGCTTTCACTACGGGTGGTTGCGCTTTCTAGCGCTTGCGCAACAAGAATCGCCCTGTGAGTGAATGCAAGAATAGGAGAGAGTGCGTGTGTGAGAGAGAGAGAGAGAGAGAGAGAGCGAGATAAAATGCAAGTGATATTACAGACAAACACACACACACGCACACGTGAGAGCAAGCAATGGCAGATGGTAACACGAAACCTTTTGCCAGAACGGATCCATCCACCGTGCGGGTTGCATACGTGCAGGCGCCCAATCAACCGGTGCTCTTCAGTACAGCGTTTCCTCTTCTTCTTCTTTTTTGTTCGTCGAGGATACCTGTTTCTCGGGGGCTGTGCGCTTTGTGCAGTGTGATTTGTGTAAATCAGCAGCTTGCAGGAACCTTTTTAGTTTCGCCTGTTTGGGTTTTCTCGTGCTCAAAATGGCAGCAGTAAAATGTGTGCATTCGTTGTGCATCGTCGGATGCTGTGTGCTAGTGTGTGCGCGCGCGTGTGTGTGTGTAGTGTATAAAGAGGGTGGCGCACCTCTGCACACGCATTGGTGCACTTAGTAGGGGTCTGGAAGTCTGTTGTTGTTTTTGTTTCTTTCCTTTGACAGCAAATAATGGTGTTTGTTGCTGGTCTGTTTTATTCGTTACAGCTTTTTGTTTTATAGCTGATTTAACCTGCGATGAGGATTCAGGGCAACGGTCAGCATCTTCTCCTCCCACTCTACACATACACACAGACACACACTCCAGCATCTGCACCCATCCCATCATTTTGGAGTGCAATTCTTGCAGAGTAGTGTGGCTTTTGCAGCGCGCAGACGTGTGCACTACATGCAACTCTGCTTCTGTGTAAGTGTGTGCGTTCGTGTGCGTGCGTGTGTGTGTGTGTTCAAGGAGGAGTATGCCATTTTTGTCTAGACACGCCATCACGATGCAACTGAAACTGGACTGCAGGAGCGCACCACAGGTTCGACGACTTCATCGCATTTGGGCAGCAAAAGATGACAGCACTAGCAGACAAGCAGCCATAAAAACCTCTATCAACTTATTCATTTTCTATCATTCGCAGCATTTTGCGAGGGATTTGTGGTCTCGAGAACAAGCAGCACGGTGTACATCTCGTCTCGAATGTCGGCAACATCCACCATCAACTGAATCCGTTACGATTGCTGGAGCTGTCACCGTACACTTTTACCTGTCAGCTATCTTAACAATACGATACATCTTTCAAACTAACGCAACTGTCTAGCACGCAACCATTACTAACAGCTTCCCTTTTGTCTTTCGTTTATCCCATCTCTCTCTCTCTCTCTCTCTCTCGCTTGCTGTTTTATTCTCTGTTCCCTTCTATCGCGTGTAGATGAACCCGGCAATGGGTCCTCTTCTTCCCGGGCTGGTTCCACCTCTATCCATCCGCTGTTCGGTGGCGGTGCATGTCGTTGGCCCGGGTGTGAACGTGTGTTCGACGAGTTCGAAGACTTTTACAGCCATCTCCATTCGGATCACATCAACGGTGACTATTCCGCTGCCCAGGCACGCATCCAGATGGAGGTGGTGTGCCAGCTACATCTTCAGCTGCAAAAGGAGCGTGATCGACTCCAGGCAATGATTCTGCATCTGAACAAAAAGAACGAGATGCTCCGTACACCGGCCGCCCTGTTCGGTGGATCCTTTCTGTCGCAGCTGCCTGCGATAGAAGGGAACAGAGAATAAAACAGCAAGCGAGAGAGAGAGAGACCAGAAGCTGCATTAGAATTCAGGGCCAGATTTAGAGAGCGAAAGCGAGAGAGGGAACACACTTGCAAACAATGTGAACGGACATGGATTCGTTCTTCGTACTGTATTGGGCGACACCAATATTGTTGTCACAGCAACCACACACACACACATACACTCGCATCCTTAAATCTCGAATGCCTTTGATCCTTGAAGTGCGCCGTATGCGATGTGTCAGCGTGCGTGCGTGTGTGTGTGTGTGTGTTGTATGTGTATATTAAACCTGTTGCGCTGTGTATGGGATGGGTGGAAAACCTTTCTTCCCCCCCTCTCCAACAGTAATGACTTAACAACGGTGGCATCACACAGCAGCGTCACATCAATCCCCAGAGTGATGAGCGACTCAAAAACTCTAAACAATCCAATCCTTCTTTTTTGCACCTTCCCCGGAACCGGTTTTTTACGTGTATTTATATTTTGTACTATGCATATATAGATACATCTGTATACATGCATACAAACATACACACACACACGCAGATCGTTAGATATATTTATGTAAGGAAAACTAAACAGAACCGAACACAGAAGATGCAGGCTTTAGATAATCGCTGTTGTTATCTAGTTGTTAGGAAAGCCCTTCTCCTTCTCCTACACCGCCCCCCCCTCCCCCCACTACTTTCCCTTTGACACATCACGGCTTTACGAGTGTGTGTGTGTGATTGTGTGTTGTAACACACACAGTAACGAAAAACATTGCTCTACTAGTCTTTTAATCTGCACGAGACGCATCACCCCCCCAGGCATTTGTTTCTTCTTGGGGGAGGAAATTGGGTCCGTGCTCAGTGGCTTCTGTACCACACACTGTAGCTGCAATTCAAGCTCAGCGCAGTATCGAAATTTCCCTTGCATCTTTCTCTTCTAGTCTGCTAATTTCTTTGTGATCTCGCGCTTCGGTCGTCAATTGATCGGATGTTCGAGCAATATCAAAACACGTCAAACACACACACACACATCCAGTCGCATGTGTAGTTTGCTGACGTGCTTTTGTTTTTCAAGTGTATAGTTTTATTATAGTTTATTCTTGACCTCTAGTACTCGTTTTTGTATTAAAGGGAGAATGTTTGTTGCGGTTCGGCGTCTCTTGAGGACGACGATCATACGAAATGGCGAAAGGGGCGCACACACACACACACAGGAGAGGAAAAGGAGTTTGTTTTCTTCTTTCATCTATCTTTTTAAGTTTAGAATTTAGATTTCTGTAGACGTTTAAGCGAAAAACCAGGAGACCAGTGTGCGTGTGTTGTATTTTTTTTGTGAGTAGTAGCGTTGTATTGTGAACGCTTTCGAAGTTATTTGTTTGTAAGAGTTTCGTCTGCTGGGGGCAAAACAATACACACACACCAATGATCATATAAAGTGTGTGATCATCAGATTCGAAAACGTTTAACGTATAATGATCGTGCGCCAACCAACACCCTGAGCTGTACGTGTGTGCGTAAAGGGTGTATGTGTGTATGTATATGTGTGTGTATATATATATTTATTTATGTATGGGTGTAGCTGTTTAAGTAATAAAGATGTATAATGGGATTAATGCGGGTTGCGCCTGCATCGGATCCTTGCGCGCGCGTTGCATGTATGAGCGAGCGGGAGAGCGAGCAAAGCAAATGGCAGCACCGTACAAGCATAGTGAGATCATCGTACAAGGACAAACTGGAACTTGTGTGAGAGCGTAGTTGTAGTTAATGTGTAGTTGTGGTTTTAGGTTAGGTGCCGAGGCAGAAACTGTGTAAAGTGAGAAACGTGTACGAAAAACAAAATGGAACAATGGTAATGTTTGTTTGTTTGTTTCGCCTTTCTTTCATTTTGTTTTGTTTCTTTTTTTATTATATGGGGCTTGTGCGTTTCATATAAGTGTGTAAATAGAGAACAAGATTATAAAACAACCAGGGAATTTAACCACACACACACATACACGCACGCACACAAAGCACACTGCTGAGCTGAGAAACACCTTCACGATCCAATTTCCTTTCGCCAAATGATCCCGAGTTCCTTCGTCCGATGTGCTCCCATCTTGCCTGCTCCCAAGTGAAAGTTTTCCACAATTAAAACCAAAAAAATACAATGGAAGGAGTTCACACGAACCGAAACAGTCCAAAGGATGCAAAAGAATGCAGAATGATTTTGTCCAGCCACGTGTCACGGATTCTTATTTGTGTCAAATACAGAAAATTACAGCGAACAAAAACAAAAACGGATTACTATTAGATTGCGAACAAAAACGAACCCATGGTTCGTTGGTTAGGTTTTACAGGCAGGAGACCAGAGTTCGATTGTCTCGATGCTAACCAAAGTGTGGTAAATGGTAAGGCAGAGAAACTAGCAAACTACAAATAAAGTTCCCCGGTACACACAGCCATCATTTGGAGCCATGTTGGATTTGGGTTAACGGAGAGAAGGGGCGCAAAGATGGGGGGTGGTTGATGAAAGGAGACGTGAAATAAGAGCAAAAGAAGGAGAGGAACAGAGAGGTTCGTGTGTGGGGAGGTGTATGCACTTTGTTAGTAAAGTTTTGGTGATCGAATCATGCGAGTTTTCTTACTGGGGACCGGATTGTTTTCGTATTTAATATGAAATGACACAATTCGAGCGGGTTAGCAATTACGCTAAGACAAATGAAATGAACAATCGCATACCAATTATTAAGAAGAGAAAAAAAACACTTACACACAAACACTTAACTATACAGCAGAGCGAGAGAGAGAGAGAGAGAGAGAGAAAGAGAGAGAGAGAGAGAGAAAAGGAACACAAAGCCCAGTAATGCTAGATGATTAAGTGCAACAAGCAAACAAAGAACGAGAAACGAAAGCAACACTGTAACATTGTAAGATTACACGATGAACTGTATATGGAGAGATAGAAAGCAAAGAAAGCATACTCAAATATATGTATATATACATATGTATATACGTATATATATATACACAGCTATTACTAACTGTTTGTGCCTTGTTTGTTTTTTTGTTGTTGTTGCTCTGCTCACTCCATTTTTATGCATCTTGTTCTCCCGTACCGTCGTGTTGTGAGAAGATTGCAACAAAAACATAAAGCACACAGTCCTGCAACCGAAGCGTACATGGAGGATTGCATACATGAAGGCGCTTTCACTACGGGTGGTTGCGCTTTCTAGCGCTTGCGCAACAAGAATCGCCCTGTGAGTGAATGCAAGAATAGGAGAGAGTGCGTGTGTGAGAAAGAGAGAGAGAGAGCGAGATAAAATGCAAGTGATATTACAGACAAACACACACACACGCACACGTGAGAGCAAGCAATGGCAGATGGTAACACGAAACCTTTTGCCAGAACGGATCCATCCACCGTGCGGGTTGCATACGTGCAGGCGCCCAATCAACCGGTGCTCTTCAGTACAGCGTTTCCTCTTCTTCTTCTTTTTTGTTCGTCGAGGATACCTGTTTCTCGGGGGCTGTGCGCTTTGTGCAGTGTGATTTGTGTAAATCAGCAGCTTGCAGGAACCTTTTTAGTTTCGCCTGTTTGGGTTTTCTCGTGCTCAAAATGGCAGCAGTAAAATGTGTGCATTCGTTGTGCATCGTCGGATGCTGTGTGCTAGTGTGTGCGCGCGCGTGTGTGTGTGTAGTGTATAAAGAGGGTGGCGCACCTCTGCACACGCATTGGTGCACTTAGTAGTGGTCTGGAAGTCTGTTGTTGTTTTTGTTTCTTTCCTTTGACAGCAAATAATGGTGTTTGTTGCTGGTCTGTTTTATTCGTTACAGCTTTTTGTTTTATAGCTGATTTAACCTGCGATGAGGATTCAGGGCAACGGTCAGCATCTTCTCCTCCCACTCTACACATACACACAGACACACACTCCAGCATCTGCACCCATCCCATCATTTTGGAGTGCAATTCTTGCAGAGTAGTGTGGCTTTTGCAGCGCGCAGACGTGTGCACTACATGCAACTCTGCTTCTGTGTAAGTGTGTGCGTTCGTGTGCGTGCGTGTGTGTGTGTGTTCAAGGAGGAGTATGCCATTTTTGTCTAGACACGCCATCACGATGCAACTGAAACTGGACTGCAGGAGCGCACCACAGGTTCGACGACTTCATCGCATTTGGGCAGCAAAAGATGACAGCACTAGCAGACAAGCAGCCATAAAAACCTCTATCAACTTATTCATTTTCTATCATTCGCAGCATTTTGCGAGGGATTTGTGGTCTCGAGAACAAGCAGCACGGTGTACATCTCGTCTCGAATGTCGGCAACATCCACCATCAACTGAATCCGTTACGATTGCTGGAGCTGTCACCGTACACTTTTACCTGTCAGCTATCTTAACAATACGATACATCTTTCAAACTAACGCAACTGTCTAGCACGCAACCATTACTAACAGCTTCCCTTTTGTCTTTCGTTTATCCCATCTCTCTCTCTCTCTCTCTCTCTCGCTTGCTGTTTTATTCTCTGTTCCCTTCTATCGCGTGTAGATGAACCCGGCAATGGGTCCTCTTCTTCCCGGGCTGGTTCCACCTCTATCCATCCGCTGTTCGGTGGCGGTGCATGTCGTTGGCCCGGGTGTGAACGTGTGTTCGACGAGTTCGAAGACTTTTACAGCCATCTGCATTCGGACCACATCAACGGTGACTATTCCGCTGCCCAGGCACGCATCCAGATGGAGGTGGTGTGCCAGCTACATCTTCAGCTGCAAAAGGAGCGTGATCGACTCCAGGCAATGATTCTGCATCTGAACAAAAAGAACGAGATGCTCCGTACACCGGCCGCCCTGTTCGGTGGATCCTTTCTGTCGCAGCTGCCTGCGATACCGCCGCTAGCGACTACCGCAACCCAGGCCGCTACCGTACCACCGTCGGTTACCGGTCCGTTCGATCTGATTGCTGGTTTGCGTTTTCCGGCCGAACTAGCCGCAGATATGGTGCAGGGTGCATTTGCGGCACGTCTACCCCACCAGCAGCATCACGTAGGGATTGGATCTTCGGCGGGATCGGCACATCACCATCTGCACCATCATCATGGTCCACAGCAGCAGCAGCAGCAGCAGCAGCAGCAGCATCAGCAGCACCAACATCAGCAACAATCGTCACTACATTCGCTGTCACCACCAGTACCGGGCACGCATCATGGTGCGGGACCCATGCCCACATCCGGACAGGGCGGTGGCACAGGGAAGTCCTCCAAAGGTGGTGGAGCTGTGCGGCCAAAGTACTTCTCCCCGCAGGACAGTGATGGTAGGTAATCGTGCTGGAGACTTGTAACTGTTAGTTAAAACAAATCTCCCAATTTCCGTATACTTCCCAGAGCTTAACTATCCAGATGTGCAGGACGGTAAGAGATCGCAAAAGCATATTCTCAGTAAGAGGGAGTAATAATACTGTCTTAATCTAAACTATACTTACGGTAGATGTGCACAAGAATAGGGAGTTTTATCGCAGCCATGATGTACGTCCACCATTCACCTATGCGTCACTCATCCGTCAGGTGAGCCAGGGTCAACCGAACTCTCGTCCGGGTTAATCTAATGCTCTGAACTATTCTCTTCAGGCAATCATCGAATCTCCCGAGAAGCAGCTAACGTTGAACGAAATCTACAACTGGTTCCAGAACACGTTCTGCTACTTCCGGCGTAATGCCGCCACCTGGAAGGTAAGTAATACTGTCTAGGTTTTTCTATCTAGTGCTGTTAATGCGCCGCTGTTGGGTAGTATCGGGGGATCTAGGGACTGTTGCGTCCCATCGCTGGTGAGTGTCCGGGGGTGAGACGCGTCCATATAGACTAAACACCATTGTGCTCTCAACACACATACACATTTGTCCCAGAACGCCGTACGGCACAACCTGTCGCTGCACAAGTGTTTCATGCGGGTGGAAAACATAAAGGGCGCCGTATGGACGGTAAACGAAGCCGAGTTCTGTAAACGTCGCCCACAAAAGCTTGGCATCATGCAGTTTAAGTTCCAGCAGCAGCAGCAGCAGCAGCAGCAGCAGCAACATCATCAGCACCATCCCAACGCACCACAGTCTGGTGGTGGGAAGAAGAAGCAGACACCGCCCGCAGCGGCACTACCATCACCCGCATCTCCCCAGCACCCGGTACCGACTCACCTGCCGGGATCTCCCCGTGCCGGTACGTCTGTCGGAGCGGCCATTGTGGCCAGCGTTGCCAACACGCTCAAGCCACCGCCACCGCCATTCTTCTACAAACGGTTCGTTACAATGCTTTACCGTTCACACACACTCAACCCGATATCCTAGCTGCCTCTCCTTCTTTTACCACCTATATTTAGTTTGCTATTCGGTGGCCTCGATTCGAGTGCCTGTAGGATAATGACTTGCGTGCTTGTGGCGTCCGGTTACGCTTTACGCTACCACGAGACTTACTAACCGCCATCACGCTTAGCTGACTCTTGTCTGTGCCATTGCGGTTCGTGTCTCGGTGTTTGTATGCGTGGAAGCTGACGCGTTCTTTCTCTGTGTTGATTACAAACTGACTGCCTGCTAGAGACGGTAGAACAATGAACTCTGCTTCTGTGACCCGTTCGATGCGGCGGGTCACTCAACAGGACAGAGTGTTCATGTGTCGGTTTTGTTTCGCCTGTTCCGTTCCTTCTCTCTCTCTCTTTCTCACACACACACACACATAAACCACAACGCAGAACGCAATACGTACCAACCTGTCGCTGCACCAGTGTTTCGTACGGTACGAGGACGATTTCGGTTCGTTCTGGATGGTGGACGATCACGAGTTTCTCAAGCGCCGCCATCTTTCGCGTGGCCGTACCAACCTGTCGCTGCACAAGTGTTTCATGCGGGTGGAAAACATAAAGGGCGCCGTATGGACGGTAAACGAAGCCGAGTTCTGTAAACGTCGCCCACAAAAGCTTGGCATCATGCAGTTTAAGTTCCAGCAGCAGCAGCAGCAGCAGCAGCAGCAGCAGCAGCAGCAGCAGCAGCAGCAGCAACATCATCAGCACCATCCCAACGCACCACAGTCTGGTGGCGGGAAGAAGAAGCAGACACCGCCCGCAGCGGCACTACCATCACCCGCATCTCCCCAGCACCCGGTACCGACTCACCTGCCGGGATCTCCCCGTGCCGGTACGTCTGTCGGAGCGGCCATTGTGGCCAGCGTTGCCAACACGCTCAAGCCACCGCCACCGCCATTCTTCTACAAACGGTTCGTTACAATGCTTTACCGTTCACACACACTCAACCCGATATCCTAGCTGCCTCTCCTTCTTTTACCACCTATATTTAGTTTGCTATTCGGTGGCCTCGATTCGAGTGCCTGTAGGATAATGACTTGCGTGCTTGTGGCGTCCGGTTACGCTTTACGCTACCACGAGACTTACTAACCGCCATCACGCTTAGCTGACTCTTGTCTGTGCCATTGCGGTTCGTGTCTCGGTGTTTGTATGCGTGGAAGCTGACGCGTTCTTTCTCTGTGTTGATTACAAACTGACTGCCTGCTAGAGACGGTAGAACAATGAACTCTGCTTCTGTGACCCGTTCGATGCGGCGGGTCACTCAACAGGACAGAGTGTTCATGTGTCGGTTTTGTTTCGCCTGTTCCGTTCCTTCTCTCTCTCTCTCTCTCACACACACACACATAAACCACAACGCAGAACGCAATACGTACCAACCTGTCGCTGCACAAGTGTTTCGTACGGTACGAGGACGATTTCGGTTCGTTCTGGATGGTGGACGATCACGAGTTTCTCAAGCGCCGCCATCTTTCGCGTGGCCGGCCCCGGAAGTACGACATCTCGATGCCACCGCTTACCGACCCTACCACCGGTGCACCGGTGTCCTCCCGTCCGCCAACCACCACCTCCACCGAACCGCAGCTCCCGTCCGGTGAGCATGAGCTGCACCACGACGACCCGATGGCGGCCGCCGGTGCTGAGGTTGGGTACGGTGGTACGGAGTACACCGGGGTTCACTGTACCGGGGTCGGCGAGACGGGTGGTAGCAGTGGTAGGGCGACCGTATCGGTACCCGCTAGTGAGAAAGAGCTCCACACCATATCCACCAGACGTCCGGGCGGGTCGAAGAAGTCCGACTACAGCAGACGGTAAACGGAAGCCCTGTGTGTTCTGTCGTTCGCCATTTTTTTTCCCCCCATATCCTACTTTCCTTGTTCTGTAGAATGTTTTCTTTCTTTTTGCTCGTCACCAAACCGGGAAGGGATGAGGAAGGTTTTGTTGGAACACACTTGGCTACACGCCGCAGCCATCTTGCTTTTTTCTTTGCAGACTTTATTACGCAAATATTCTTGTCTTCTCTCTGTATGTATATAGCGAGCGCTGTGACGACGAGACGCCAACGAACTCCAACAAAGGTTGCTCAATGGTTAGACAAATGTTGGGACTGTGTTGTCTCATGCGTATCTGAGATGGCGTACTAAATGACCTAATACTACTCTCTTATTGCTTAATGACATATGCAGGTTATCATAATCGCGAGTTCTAGGGTTCCGTATCCCACCAAGCGTCTTCTTTTGCAGGTACTTCCTTCTAGTGGAAAATCACACGGTCTCAACAACAGCCTGGTTGGTCTGGTAATCTGATTCATTCAACACCACTAATGCCCGAATAAAGCGAATCGTCTTATGTGAGATAGAGGAGGTTGAGTCAAGTTGCGTCAAGCTAGACAAAAAGGAAAGAAACCGCCAGTGTTACGAGCCTGTACCATGGATTATTGAAGGTGTAGATATCACAGTTCGGTCGGGGTAGTCCCCCGTGTACCGGTTATATCCCCTTTCCGATGCTGCATGTGTGTGCGTGTGACTCATAGATGCCCATTGTTTTGTCGATAAGACGCCACACAAACGCAAGGAAAGGTACCGACTTGACAGATCCGCCTTGAGTGATCTTGAGTGGGAGACAGAGTGGTCGGAAGCATCCGGGCTGTTGCTATCTTTCGAGTGGCGTTTCCGTTCGCCTTTACTCCCAACTAACCTAGTTCTGTGTGTTCGGGTTGAAACCGGCGCAGTATAAAAGGTGATAGTCGAGGGTGCTTAGCGACATTACAAATCCGGACCACCAGTCCCTACATACATCGTCAGTCAACCGAAAGTTTCTTTCGATTACGTTCGAAAATGTTGCCAACATCGAGCATGTTGATTTGTGCGGGCGTTATGCTGCTGCAGCTACTCGGCTGTGCCCTCTGTACACCGGTGGAGGCGTCGTCCGTCCACGTTACCGTCGAAACCATACCGGACCTGGCCGCGTTCCGTAAGGCAAACTCGGACCTACACATCGCCCCGCTTACACCCCGCACGGAGCAGCTAACGGAGGGCGGCAGTACGCGGCAGGTCATCACTTACACTGTCGGTTCGCACGCGGCCGGCGAACGGTTGGTTGGCATGGCGTCCAACCAGCAATCGTGGTCAACGCTGCAAGACGTTAAGCTCGAGCTGCAGTACCCGACGGCAGGTGTTGGTGCTGTCGTGACGTACGTCGAGGTCGTGGTCAACCAAAGTTCGTCCACCGGCCGGGGCTACATCGTGTCGGGCGGTGTTGGACAGCGCAACATACGGCTGGTAATCGAGGCGTACAACACACTCTTCTTCAACTACAACGCGGCCATTTACGGATGGTAAACAGCTCGATGGCACTTCAGCGGACGTGATTTCGAGTGATTGCTACCAAATAAATTGTTTTGTCAAGCACTAAATATATTGTATCGAAAAAAAACACAACAACTGCACGCTGAGTCAACATGTTTACCAATAACTTTGCGACTTGTGTGTGTAGCACGCCCTCGTTTCGATAATGTTGCATCGTTGTGTGTTGCTGCCAACTGGAGTTGGTATTGCCGTTTAGTTAATAGCGAAAGTTCCTGGAAGTAACGCGCAAAGCTTAAGATACTGACCACAAAAATGGTCTCGCAAGGGTTTGTACCACGTCTCACGCTTGTCGGTGTGCTCCTACACATGTTTCTCGCAACTGCCGACGGTAGCAACCACAACTGTAAGTGTTAACCTGCGACACGTGCGTACTGCAAGACTCCATCGCTCACTCCCATCCAACAACTTCCTTCCGGTAGACATATTCGATGCGTCCGAGCTTGACTGTCCCGGGAATGTGACGCACGGACCGATCACACTCACCGCCTACCATCCACTGTTCGATTCGGACCGGAAGCGTGACTACCTGGACGCACAGAACCGCAAGCTGTACACGCTGCAGGAGTATCTGGACAATCGGGCACCGTACGTGACGGTTGGGATGGATCCGGACCTAAAGCTACCGTACGGCAAGGAGGCATGCATACCCGAG
>KZ063425.1:0-21614 GCA_002091835.1 Anopheles maculatus | reverse complement strand
CTGAACCGCCATTTTCGACGAGCTGTCAGGTTGCAGGTCCGTGACACACACGAGGATCTGCGAGGCGGTGGCTTCCGGCGGGTCGACATCTGCGTACGCACACAAGAGGACAGCTATGACGATATCGTTAACCTCCTGCAGGTGACGCTCGTACTGTAGCCGTCAGTGTTGCGGTTTGCCAATCACCAATAACAACATCCAGCATCCAACATTGTTGCGTTTGTTTGGTCCCTTTTTTGTTCGTGCCTGTTGCGATATATTGCAGAAACTGTCTTAACTGTCCGTCCGAATGACCTTGAACCGTAGTTGTTATCTACGGAAACCGGACCACATCCACCCACCGTACCGGACCGGTTTGTCTTTCTTTCCACACTGCCGGAAGGGACGACACTGAGCATCAGCAACGATGATCGGGTCAACCGATGGTCCAAAAATTGTGTCGTCCGACCATATCTCTCTCTCTCTCACACTCTGCCCACACCTGACACACCGGTACCGGGGTGTTTGCTGTGTGTGTCATCGGGAAACTTGTATTATTGCTTGTGACGCGCACCGATTTGACCGATCCGGTTTTAATGAATCGCGTCTTTTTTTTTGTTGTACCCTCCCTTACGATACCCGATACCGAAAACATTCCGATCAAGCACGTCAGTGCGGGGCGCTCCAGCTGAACAGAGAGCGACGCTACGTGCACGAGCGAGAGCAATACTATTCAGTGAGAAGATGATCCTCCGCCAACACGTATTGTGGTGTGTGAAACGATTCTTAACGTTGCGATTCTTTTTGTGTCCGTGTCCGTGTCGCTTCCGATGCTCCCACCATCCCTCACGGGGGGGGAGGGGGGGGAGTTTATCCCGCTTTCCTCGCTTTTCGTGTGTGCGTGTTCTTTGGTACCGGGACGTACGGATATCATGCAGATCTTCTTCGCCACCATACGGTTGTTGGTTCAGTGTACACTTGACAGTGAAGCTGAACAAAAGTTGTTTCTGCACGCGATACTGTGGCTCGACCAGAGAGTTCGAGAGCGTGCCGTGTGTGCGAGAGAGACGAGTGGGAGAGGGTGGAGTGTGAGACAAGAGGTGACAGGGTTGGCTTAGTATGCTGGTGAGTGCCTGCATTTGGCCTCATCCTTACTTGCGTACATAGTGCAGTGCTCATTATTGATATGCGAGCTCAATGTGCAATACTCAAACAGTGGTGGCCAGTGTTATTACTGGCAACCCTGTCACTAGCTAGCTGTGCCGTTAAGGCAGAGGGATTCGGTAGGTTTCCAGTGTCTCTCGTACTACTTCTACGCGATCCTAACAGCCTAACGATCCTAACTCATCTCTACGACCACGCGCAGAGGACGATACGTGCGAGTTACACACCGGCGAGCAAGGCATTTGCCGGCTGCCGAGCAACTGTGCCTGGTTGCGGCCTGCACTGCGCGCGCACGAGATCACTTTCAAGCAGCTGGTCAACTGTGGCTTCGATCGCGAAGAACCGATCATCTGCTGCCGTACCGCTGTTGCGCCTCCAATCAAGGCGGAGTAAGTGCCGGCCGGACGCTCCCATTTGCGGTGGTTGTGTTACATCAAGGATCTCTCTGACACGCCTCTCCTTTCCGTATAGGCGGGTCGGTGTGCGTGCCGCGGTGAAGGCTTGCTCGATGTACGACGGCAAGCGCTCGCAGCTATCGTACCATATCATCGGGGGCAGCGAAGCGGACAGCGGTGACATCCCATTTGTCGGTGCGCTAGGGTACAAGACGGACACTGACGCGTTTGAGTGGGCGTGCGGTAGTAGCCTGATCACGCCCCTGTTCTTGGTGACGGCAGCGCACTGCACCGGCACAAACCGCGGCGACCCGGTGGTAGTGCGCATGGGTACGCTCAACCTGATGGCTCCCGTTGATCCGGCCGAGGTGCAGGATCGCCCAATCAAGGTAGCAGATAGTAGCACACGCTCTCTCCCTACAGCAACGCACACTAATCAATCCTTCATCATCGTCTCATCCAGAAAATGATCGTACATCCGATGTACAAGACCAGCCAGAAGTACAACGACATCGCACTACTGGAGGTGGAGAGTCCGTTTCAGTTCGACGCCGTCGTACAGCCAACCTGTCTGCATACGGAAAGCTCCGATCTGGATGCATCTACCACGCTGTATGCGGCCGGTTGGGGTGTCACGGAAGATCTGAGCCATTCGAACATGCTGCTCAGGACGAACCTTACCACCGTATCGGTGGAGGAGTGTACCAAGGGATACACCATGTTCAAATCGCGCGTTCGGGATGGTATCCGATCGTCACAGTACTGTGCCCGTGGTTTCCAGCTGCTCCATCAGGGCTCGGAGTATAACAGTGATACGTGCGAGGGTGATTCCGGCGGTCCACTGTACTACGAGACGGGCGATGAGGTCGCGTCGAAGTACTATCTGGTCGGCGTTACCTCGTTCGGCGCCGGCTGTGGCTCCTCCAATCCGTCCGTCTATTCGCGCATCTCGTTCTACCTTGACTGGATCGAATCGCACGTGTGGCCATCCGATGCGTAGGATGCGGAGAATGGCGCGTGATATAGCTAGCTTGTCAAACCTGGCATAGTACATTACCTACTTCGTTACCGTCCAACAAACATTAGCAGTTTCTGGTGGTGAAGTTGTCCAGAATATTGATGACATAGACAACAAAAAAGAAGGAGGAAAGTATAGTGTTTATCAAACGAAACAAACTTGCCACATCATAATAGCTTAAGATCTCTCTTTGTACATATGTGCCTGAAGATGTCGTTCTCTTTTTAGTAACTTTGCGGTTGACCACTGTCTAGGGCATGGGTGATCAGATTTCCCATTGCCATTGGTAATTGCCAACCAGCGTTTTCTAGATAATTGCCAGTGTTTGTAGTAACTCTCATCGGTGGCATGGTCCACAGGTTCAGCGCCCTGTACATTGTGTGCACAAACAGACGTGAGTGACTTTGCGTAAGAGTGAATGTGCAAAAAAAAAAAGCTTTGGCCTCGGACAGCGGTGACATCCCATTTGTCGGTGCGCTAGGGTACAAGACGGACACTGACGCGTTTGAGTGGGCGTGCGGTAGTAGCCTGATCACGCCCCTGTTCTTGGTGACGGCAGCGCACTGCACCGGCACAAACCGCGGCGACCCGGTGGTAGTGCGCATGGGTACGCTCAACCTGATGGCTCCCGTTGATCCGGCCGAGGTGCAGGATCGCCCAATCAAGGTAGCAGATAGTAGCACACGCTCTCTCCCTACAGCAACGCACACTAATCAATCCTTCATCATCGTCTCATCCAGAAAATGATCGTACATCCGATGTACAAGACCAGCCAGAAGTACAACGACATCGCACTACTGGAGGTGGAGAGTCCGTTTCAGTTCGACGCCGTCGTACAGCCAACCTGTCTGCATACGGAAAGCTCCGATCTGGATGCATCTACCACGCTGTATGCGGCCGGTTGGGGTGTCACGGAAGATCTGAGCCATTCGAACATGCTACTCAGGACGAACCTTACCACCGTATCGGTGGAGGAGTGTACCAAGGGATACACCATGTTCAAATCGCGCGTACGGGATGGTATCCGATCGTCACAGTACTGTGCCCGTGGTTTCCAGCTGCTCCATCAGGGCTCGGAGTATAACAGTGATACGTGCGAGGGTGATTCCGGCGGTCCACTGTACTACGAGACGGGCGATGAGGTCGCGTCGAAGTACTATCTGGTCGGCGTTACCTCGTTCGGCGCCGGCTGTGGCTCCTCCAATCCGTCCGTCTATTCGCGCATCTCGTTCTACCTTGACTGGATCGAATCGCACGTGTGGCCATCCGATGCGTAGGATGCGGAGAATGGCGCGTGATATAGCTAGCTTGTCAAACCTGGCATAGTACATTACCTACTTCGTTACCGTCCAACAAACATTAGCAGTTTCTGGTGGTGAAGTTGTCCAGAATATTGATGACATAGACAACAAAAAAGAAGGAGGAAAGTATAGTGTTTATCAAACGAAACAAACTTGCCACATCATAATAGCTTAAGATCTCTCTTTGTACATATGTGCCTGAAGATGTCGTTCTCTTTTTAGTAACTTTGCGGTTGACCACTGTCTAGGGCATGGGTGATCAGATTTCCCATTGCCATTGGTAATTGCCAACCAGCGTTTTCTAGATAATTGCCAGTGTTTGTAGTAACTCTCATCGGTGGCATGGTCCACAGGTTCAGCGCCCTGTACATTGTGTGCACAAACAGACGTGAGTGACTTTGCGTAAGAGTGAATGTGCAAAAAAAAAAAAGCTTTGGCCTCTATCGAGAGAAAAGAACAAAATGTACACACACACACACACACATACACACACCCACACACGTACAGGAACATAATAAAACATAATAAAACAAATAAGAGCCCAATCGATACGAGAAACCTTGAGGGTGATAATTCGCGTGACGATCGATCGCGTACGATCGCATTTTAGGCGTGTATCTTCGCGTCGCGTCCCGGATTCTCGTCTCTCTCTCTCTCTCTCTCTCTGTGTGTAACACGGACAGGTTTATGAGTTGGTTTCGGTATTCTCCACGAGTCCGGGGAATGCCCGATTGGTTGTCGTTTGCAAAACAAATTAAAATCTGTGTCGCATTCAAGAAGATGTCCCCCGGTTTTTATACTGGTTGGGTTCGCCGATTTGTTGACAACGGGCAGGATAATAGTTCGTTTGAAGCAGAATGTGTTGTTTGGTGGTTTATAATCACCTGCAGCTTACAGTAGTGGCTTGGATTCCGGATCAAATGTTCTTCAAGAGAGGAACCCCGATAAGTCGCCGTATCTCGTGTTCTGCTCAGTAACTCTTGGACTTCGTAAGGTAGTAGGCAAACTTTTGACGAATTATTAGTATCAAGCGTACAGCTTACATAGCCAAAATAGATGGTTCTTCAAGTCAGCGGATAAATCGCAGCACTCTTAAGGGTTTAGAGAAGCTTGTACGGATCGCGCAGCAGGAGTCTGATTAGAGGCTGCCCGTTCGGAAGTAACACCTCGTATACAAACAACTTCCAATCGCACCCACACGCACACACACACACACACACGCACACATACATGTGCATGCCTACGCACATCAACCCCGAAAGCATAGCGAATTGTGAAGAGCGGGACAGCGACTCATCAGTACGCGGCGGCCTCGCACGACGAACCCGTTAGTCGCCTTTGTGAGCTTCGTCGGCGCAGATCGTCCAGCAGAGTGAACCACACACGACCAAATCTCGCAAACGTCCCAAACGTCAGCGTTGCGCAGAAGGAGCTAAGGACGAGCTGCGGTTTTCGAGGTCGAATCTTCAATCAGAAGAAAGAAAAAAGCAGAAACAACCACACACACGGCAGACGCAATCGTCACACTAAGCTAATACGACGATAAGCGGCTGTTCGCAATCAATCACTCAAACGTCATATCAAACATTGCTTCTAAGCAGAACCCTCGAAGCGGCTTATCCTGTGTTTTGCAGATATCCTCTCAACGTGTGTCAAACGTTTGCTACAGGGGGAGCGAGAGAGAGAGACCGTTCTAGTGTATGTGTATATTTGTAGTGGTTAAAGCACGTGCAAAGGTTCTACTGAACTAGATCGTGTACCAATCTCGACCGGTTTGACATTCATCCTCGATACGAATTTGACACACGGTATTGTTGTTTTGTGTGTGCGCTTGTGTGTGTGGTTTTTTTTTTTTGTTTCCTTCGCTTTGTTAAACGGCACATTCTCGCACACACCGTGGCGCACAATGGTTCGGGCCTGATCTCGGCGATGGGTTCCCGTTTGCGCGAGCGAGATACCAGCAGTGCCAGCGAGTGAGAGAGGCCAATGACCGGTTGCGGACGTTTCCAGCTTCGGTAAAGGCCGTGCAGAAATTGCAACCTACGACAGACGACAGCAGGCATCGTGCCGTTGCTTGTGTGCGGTGATCGAAAATCGACAAACATCATTAACGACCGCTCAGGCGATTTGTCACCAAGCGGCTAGAATATCCGGTGTGCGCCTGGAATGCGGCAAATAGCGGGTGCCTTCCTGCTGCTGGCAGCCGTCACTAGCGGTGCCCTATGTCAGGTGCTTTACGGTAGGTAAAACTATTCTTAACCGTGGTCGGGAATTTCCCACCGACGGAGCAGGGTTTTTGGTGCGTAAATCCCAGCTGCGTTTCGAGGTTTTGGGGACATCTTCACAGCTTTTGTCGTGTTTTGCAAACGGCATGCGAATGTTTCTTGCATTTCGTGTAAGGGGAACGTCGAAAGCAGACTACCCGGGCACGCTAGAACAGTGGAGGTGATAACCTGCAGCGTGACCCTCGTGGATGAGGCAATGGAAGCAAAAAAAAAACCTCGATCTACCGGGATTCCTCCGGACACACCGATTGATTGTAGAGTGTGGTCGTTTCGTTCCCGTACATGAGGCAACTAATCTCACACGTCTCACGATTGCACACTGCATCACTGCCTTCGGCTCGCGAGTCATCACTAATGGTTGATTTGTTGTTTTTTTTTTGTTTCGTTACTATTTGTTGTTGTAGAGGGAGATGCATGTGAACTGCGCGATGGAACTGCTGGCGTCTGTACGGACGCGACCGCCTGTCCCTGGTTCCTGGAGGTGATCGTTAAGAATCGCCGCTTTGCGGATCGCGTCTCGTGCGGGTTCGATGGGCTGGTTGAGGTGATCTGCTGCAAAACGAACAGTACGGCCCGTCCGTTGGGCGTACGGTCCCGGCTTGCTTGTGAGCAGGTGCCGAAGTACTCCTCCCGCCTTACCTTCCACATCATCGACGGCGAGGAGGCTAGCGAAGGCGAGTTCCCGTTCATGGCGGCACTCGGCTACCCAACGGACGACGAAGCCCAGAACGTAAGCTACCGGTGTGGAGCGAGCCTCATATCGACCGATTTCCCGCTGACCGCTGCCCACTGCATCCCGATGAACGATCGACCAACGGTGGCGATCCTCGGTACCAACAATCTTGCCCCCGGTAACCACGGCGTCGTGGTGGGAATAAAGGTAAATCAATGGAGGATTAGGTTAGGCTAAGGATGTTTGATCGGCTTCGTTTCATCTTGGCAGGCATTCTTTCCGCATCCGGAGTATAGGACCAACCGTAACTATCACGATATCGCACTGATACAGCTAGAGCGAAGGATCGAAAATGAGCCGGACGTGAACCCGATCTGCCTGAATGACGATCTACAGGACCTGTCCGAGGATACGGTACTAACTGCGGAAGGTTATGGCATCATCGATCTGGACCGTACGTCACCTATCGCTCCGCCACTGTCACACAACAGCCTGCTCACTCATACAGCCAATCCTTTTTGCAGGTAACCTCCGGTCGAACCAGTTGATGAAGGTAAACCTGACGACCGTACCGTGGCAAAAGTGTAACCAAAGCTTCGCCGACAGCAATCTGCTGAAGAACAACCGGAAACTACCGCAGGGCATTGTCGCGACGCAGTACTGCGCAACCGGGCGCGAAAACGAAGAAACCAAGGTGGTTGGTGATACGTGCCAGGGCGATTCGGGTGGACCACTCCAAATACTGGACGACGGCAAGTACAAGCTCGTCGGTGTTACCTCGTTCGGGAACGGTTGCGGCAGCAACACGCCTAGTGTGTCCACCCGTGTCGCTGCCTACATCGAATGGATCGAGAGTATCGTGTGGGCATAATAGGATAGTAGGTGTGTTTAGAGATACTTCATCCAAATAGTTTGCTTTGCGCGTTGGTTTGTGGAGGTGGCACAACGGTTTAGAATTTTAAGCAAATAGAGCAAGATCAGGAGACGGATAGATAGAGAATGAGAAAGAGAGAGAGAGAGAGAGAGAGAGAGAGAGTGAAATTGTTCGGACACAAAAAACAACAAGACTCCCATCACCGAACAGATAAGTCTTACTGGACATAACAAAACACAGAAAGCTGAATACTCAACGATGCAACCCTATGTCCGGATGGTGCAGATACCAGTACACTCGGGCACGGAATGTCAACCCAGCTGCGACTTTTTTTTTATGTGCACTAGAAACCTATTAAACGTACGTTCAATCTAGTTCAAACTGTAATTTGGGTTTGGGTTGTTATTTCCCGCTAGCGACCGCCAGATGGCAGCACCGGCTGCACCGTCAACTGCCAGTGACCTTCCACAGCGTGATGCGATGGAGACGCGTGATGGTGTGCCACTACTTTATCAACGGGAGCGCTACTTTAGCCCTGCTAAAAACTGGTTTCCCTTCGTTCGACCGTGGACACCCTTGACCCATCGTAGAAGGTGGCTAATGCATGGGTGAGGATGATGTGTTTACGTGATAAATATGATGACAGTTGCTGGAAACAAATCGGAACAATTTTTCATCTGTTTCCTTGGTGGACAGAGGAGACTCCGCATCCGAGGTTACGGGAACGGAATAGATGACACAGTTAGGCCTGCCAAAGCGATTATCTAACAGCGCGTTTGAACTTCCACCCGTTGACCCGTGGAGCGTACGGTGCGATTAGCATATGTAGCGCAATCGGTTGATGATAGTGATTGCATGCAGGGAACACAGTTGTCTATCCCGGGTTTTTGGTTGATGCAACAATACCGAGGCAAACACCACCAACTTCACTGCTGTGTTCCTGTGTGGTACGACGTCAGCAATGGTGGACGTGGTAAGTAAATGTTCTCCCATCGATCAAGATGTTCGGGTTTGAAGGTCACAAATATCTTGCGGTGTTGATATAGTCTCCTCTAGGTCAAGGATTGATAGCCAGCGGTTGACGGTGGGATGCATCCCACTTTTGCGCCCAAGTTTCGTTGCCGGAGTAGCACAGAAAATGGGGACCTCATCAACAGCGCACCGTTGCCAGTTTGCCTAGTCAAACCGGAACCACCGGTCGACACTGTAGTGATCTCTTCCGTTTCTTCAAGCGCTCCTGCTTCTCAGGTTCGATTACCGCAACCACTGGCCGAGAGCGAGTGTATGCGTGTGTGCGTGTGTATGTGAGCGAGAGGGATATATATATATATATATAGACGGTAGAAGAGAAGAGTGGAGTGGGAATGGGGAAGAAGATTAGGCATCTCGTTAGTTGCGCAAATAAATAAACAAACACACACATACACATACGCACAGTCACACGAACAAATGAGACGAGGAGTTGGTGATCCGTTTTCGTTGTTTGTCCAACACCACGACCCAGTATAGTGGTGGCCGTTGCTTCGAAGAAGCTTTCCGGGTTCGTAGTGTTTATCCGTCGTCGAGTTAGTTGGTCGTAGTCGTACCCTATCGATTGGGTTGAAAAAAAAATCGATCAACACGCGTCGTTGTGTACGCGTTCGGTGGTGTGCGTGACGTACGGTCGATTGTTTACATCGATTGGTTAAGTCGATCCGCTATCTCACCAGCTGTAGAGCTGTAGACACGGCCTTGCACGCTGCAGGTGTGAATAGAGCAGGAGCGAGCAAGATAGAGCGTGTGTGCGAGCAAGAACGGAACACGGCAAAGAGGGATAATCCAAACTGTCAATCCGTTGGGACGGTCTCTCGGTGACAGTTCGGTTTGATCGACGAAAAATGATCGCTTCCGATCGCTGGTACCGTCGCCGACCGGTTGGTGACTTGCTGACACTGGTGCTGGTAGGGACGGTCGTCGGCCGTGCCGCACTGCTGGCCGCCGATCAGATACTGGTCGAAGATGACACGATGCTGTACGGTATGGTGGTGCACTGTGTGTCGCGCGGATCGTAACAGTCGCTCCGAGTGATAATATGTTTTCGATTCTCTTTGCTCCTTTTTAGAGGGTGATGCGTGCGAGCTGAAGAATGGTACTGCCGGGATATGCCGGCCGGCGAATCAGTGCGATTGGGTGCTGGAGCGACCGTGGCCTTTGCACCAGCTGGTTACCTGCTCGTTCAACCAGTCGCTACCGATCGTATGCTGTCCCGTGTGGCTTGAGTCGCGGCTCAAGAGCACACCGACGGCGAAGCGCATCAGCACGGTACAGTGCGAACAGTTCCCGAACGCAACAGGACTCGCGGACCACATCTTCAACGGTGTCGCGGCACAGTTTGGCGAATTTCCGTACATGGCTGCGCTTGGGTACGGTGCACCGAACGGGTCGGATGCTGGCTCACCGTCACTGTTCCGGTGTGCTGCCAGTCTCATCTCGCCCCGGTTTCTACTAACGGCCGCCCACTGTCTGCGAGAAAGCCCCGTGTTCGCACGGCTTGGCGTAATCGAGCTGCAACCGGCACGCACAGTCGACGAACCGCTGGACATTGCGATACGGAACGCAACGCCCCACCCCGACTATCATCCGGTCACGTACCAGAACGATATTGCCCTGCTCGAGCTGGCCGAACCGTTGACCGGCGACTGGCCGTTTGTCGATCCGATATGTCTGTATGCGAACGCTACCGGAGGTTCGCCCGGTCCAGAGGAGACACTATCGGTGCAGGGCTGGGGTACGACACAACCGGGCGATACCGAACCGGCAACGCATCTGATGAAAGCGAACGTACGCATCATCGAGCGGGCAGTGTGCGAAAGCAGTATACCGCGCACTCGGCGCAACCCAACCGGTCTACATCCGGGGCAGCTGTGCGCGTTAGGACGGAACGATCGGAACGAAACGAACGCCGACACTTGCCCGGGAGACTCGGGTGGACCGCTCGAGTTGAACGTGGATGGGCGCCATTATCTCGTCGGCATTACGTCGAACGGGTACTCCTGCGGGTCACCGATCCCGGGCATCTACACCGAGGTGGCACGCTACCTCGATTGGATCGAGTCGATCGTGTGGCCGACTACGTAAGCGTAAGGAAATCGTCTGTACGGCGTGATCATGCTACTGGGTATTTAGCTGTAAACAACCAATAAAAGTGACACACAAAAACACATTATTTAAACACAAACGGTCGAGTTTTGATTGGTCTAACGTGTATGCTTAACCTGCTCCTGGTAGTACGGTACCAGGATGTAAACGAGTTTGAGGATCCACTGTTGGAGGCCGATGACGCACCTCAGTGTGTTATTTTTAGCACCCAAATGTGTTGTTGAGCTTCTGAACGTGAAGTGGGTGAGTGCTGACGCACTCTCAAATGTCCTTGGAAGGCCGCAACATTCACCCGGCGGGGCCTTTTCCCTGTCAACTGACTGTTAGTGTTAATAGTTGATCTGCAGCAGTTGCGTTGAGTTACCAGCAATGGCGAGTTCCGCTTTGTTTACAAACAAGAAACCATGACGCCAATAGAACACGATAAAAACGAGTGCGATCGTGCGCTACTAAGTCGTCTATGTATGGGTTGTTTTGCTGGTAGCAGCACAGTGTTGCCAAAATACCGAATAATCAGATAGTATACGGTAGCGACATTTGAGCTCAATATTATACTCCTAGATTTCTAGCTTTACTAGTTGTGGGGATATACAGATGTGCTATCTAACTATCCGAAAGACACGCATCGGCAGTCGTATTAAGCATATACTTGAGAACTGCGACGATTGTGTTGTGTTGAAATATGCACTATCTGCAAAATGTCCATGGAATCGCCCAAGTTGTTGATAGTAAGCATGGCGAGTAAAATCGTACTGGTGATTATTGCTGCTCGAACAAAACGAAAAAGACATCAAGCTAAATAACGTACACCGCAACATCGGCAAGCGAGTGTGAGTCGTTCAGGATGCTGTTAGAAAGCCCGCTCCAACCGTTACCCAGGTTATCAGTGTTTATTGTAGCCTGCATGCTCGGTTTCTCCGTTGTGTTAGTTTGGCAGATCATATTCCTGGAGCTGTGTGGTGCGGGCGCGCTTATTTCAACACAGTGTGCAACGCACGCAAAAACTTCACCGCAAGACTGGACGTTGGTGCCCAAAATCCCTCCAAAGCTTTCGGACAGGTGACGGGAGTTACCTGGCACAAGGGAACCCACGCCGGGGTTTATACGCAACACACACTCAGGCGGTCGCGTAGAGTCGCATGCAGGAGTTGCATTGGTCCGGGGCCGTCGCTCAGTTTCGTGCGGTGCTTGGTGGCGATTGGTGGTGAGCGTGCGCGCGCACGTCATTAGTCGATCGGGCCAGATCAGGCCATATCGGCGAGCATCCCCGGTGTGACGGGGTTGTGTGACAGCACCGCGTGTTCCAGCGAACGTCAGTGTCGAGCGCAATTGTACACTGTCGGTCGTGAGCTGCGGTCACCCGAAATACTGGTGTGGTGTTGCGATTCGTTACCGTCCGCGTGTGGTGGACTAGACTTTTTTTGGGTGCCATTTTTAGTGGCGTACTCGTGTGTCGGTTTGTTATTTGTCGCAGGATGGATCATAGACTCGGTGCGTTTGTGCTGCTGGTCAGCTTGACCAGTGCTGTTGTGCTGGCTGCACCCTCTCCGGACACCATCTTTATGGACAGCGTTCTTTACGGTAAGTAGCAGAGTGGATGAGACAGTGTGTTTGTGTGTGTGTGAGCGAAAGAGAACGAGAGAGAGAGAGAGAGAGAGAGAGAGAGCATTCCGCCAATCAACCGCACACCAACCACCATCTGTCAACCATCAAACCGGGACCCAAACGGTGTCCCACCGAGCAGCGGAAGCGTGAGCGTGCCAGATGAAACGAACCGGTTCGACGACAGGGTCCAAGGTTTCACCCTGCCACTACACTACCGTGAGGACTCGTTCGGTTGCGTACGAATTTGCTAATTCGAAAACTGTTTAGCAACAACGTCAGAAACAGCAACAGAACTCCTAAAACAGCCCCAAAACCAGTTCAAAAATATGTTCACGGTTGCCAGATTCGTTGGAAGACGAGTCCCGAGGACACACAAATCTCTCTCCCTCTCTCTGTGTCTCTGTGTCTCTCTTTTTCTCACTGAGTTTTGGTGGGTTTATGGGTATGGGAAGCGCACAATATTCAACCTTTAGACATTTAGCGAAGCGGTGGTCCACGCAAAACCTGCCAGTTTCAATGGAAGATTCTATCCGTGCCGTGAACCCGTACGGCAACTTGGTGCTAGTATCGGAAGACGACAAAAGAAAAGGAATCCGGTTTTGGGGACAGAAACAGAGAATGAAACCGGACTGCGTTATATACCCCGTACAAACCTGCTTTTCCTGTGTCGTTCTGTGTACCAGCGATGACGATTGTGATTGAGAGAAAGGGAAACTAAACTAACTGAGAGAGAGCAGGTGCGGCTTGCGCGTAGTGACGTTACCGGTTCTGTGCGGTTGCTAAACGACTGATAACGATCATCTAGCCGTACAACCACTATCGGTTAAAAATGATCCACGCGCTAGAGCGTTCTGCACAAAGTCAACCAACCTTTAGAATCTCCGGCACGACGTCATCGGTTGCAAAACCCCGATACATCCCAACCACACTGTAATGTTTCGGTGCAACCGTGCGAAGAATGTGCTAATCAGCGTCACTCTGGTACCCCCATGGCTGTATGGTGGTGTTGTGCTGCTGCCGATGGTTGCGTGTGTGGACGGGTTCCGTCCGCTCACCATTATTGTGGTGCTTTCGTGTTGGATAGGATGCTGGCTGCGCATCACACGGGTGTACCGTACGACGAGATCGCAACAGCAGATAAAGTTCCGTGCGAAGAATCATGCGCTCGCGTAGTCCGGTGTCCCGGGCACGGACGGTGTATACTGACCGGTCGCCCATCCTCTACACCGTCCTGCTCGCCGCCCTTTACATCCTGCTTGTGGATATCGTGACTGGGGAGAGAGAGCAGGTGCGGCTTGCGCGTAGTGACGTTACCGGTTCTGTGCGGTTGCTAAACGACTGATAACGATCAACTAGCCGTACAACGACTATCGGTTCTGCACAAAGTCAACCAACCTTTAGAATCTCCGGCACGACGTCATCGGTTGCAAAACCCCGATACATCCCAACCACACTGTAATGTTTCGGTGCAACCGTGCGAAGAATGTGCTAATCAGCGTCACTCTGGTACCCCCATGGCTGTATGGTGGTGTTGTGCTGCTGCCGATGGTTGCGTGTGTGGACGGGTTCCGTCCGCTCACCATTATTGTGGTGCTTTCGTGTTGGATAGGATGCTGGCTGCGCATCACACGGGTGTACCGTACGACGAGATCGCAACAGCAGATAAAGTTCCGTGCGAAGAATCATGCGCTCGCGTAGTCCGGTGTCCCGGGCACGGACGGTGTATACTGACCGGTCGCCCATCCTCTACACCGTCCTGCTCGCCGCCCTTTACATCCTGCTTGTGGATATCGTGACTGGGAGTGCGGGTGACTTCAATTTCCCGACCGATTCCGAAAGCCTCTACGGTTAGTCGTGCATCTCCGCACCTTTTGGTGTACAAATGTAACAGTGTTTGTGCGTGTGCATGTGTGAGTGGGGGAACAATGGTCGATGTAAATGAATTGCGCGTTATACGCCGTACGGTGTGATACGCGTTACATCTGTCTGTTACGGGGTTACGGTTGTCATGAGTCATCTAAAGGCAGCCAGATGACGCGATGACGCATTCAATCAAACATCCAACCTCAACCGCATCACTTCCGCATTACGCTTGGGAGACACCCAAACGATAGTGTTAAGATTACTGACGGTATGTTTGTTTACGTTTCGTTTCTTCCCGTTCACTGTCTAGAGGGTGACAAGTGCGGTCTGCCAGGGACACGGACAGGCATCTGCCGGAAGGCGGCCGTATGCCCGCAGGGTATACGGTCCAACGGTGCCCGGTGTGAGTTCAGTGGGAACGACCCGGTGGTCTGCTGTCCGGACAACTCGATGAGCACCGGAGATACCACGAGCAACCGCATCACGACACGCATCGCCAAGCAGGAGTGTGAACGTATCAATAGCGGATCGGCCCACCTTACCGATCACGTGTCGGGACGGCGGCTGGAGGCGGACCGGGGCGAGTTCCCGTTCATGTCGCTGGTGGTTTTTAGCGGCGAACAGTCGGAAGGTACCAGGTGCGGTGCGTCACTGATTGCGCCAAGGTTTCTGCTGACGGCGGCCCACTGCTTCCGGGACGCGTCACCCGCCAAGGTGTACCTGGGCATTATCCTGCCGAACGATGCGGAAAAGGACGAGTATGTTGTGCGGCAGCTGCACACGCACGAGAGGTCCCGATCCCGGCGGAACGATATAGCGTTGCTGGAGTTGGAGAAGGACGTCGTTTTCAAGCGAGACGTTAGCCCGGTCTGTCTCAACACGGACGTCAGCGATATTGGACCGACGGTCAACCTTACCGTGATGGGTTGGGGCAGTGATGGAAATGGTGAGGATCATTCACTATTAACAATCATCTTCTGGATCATCCTTTAGGGCGCGATAGGTGCAAATTGGGACAGAGCTTGGGCAAATCAAGTTACAAGGCATATGGTCCCAGGGAACCGCCATGATGATCTTCGTTGAAGTGTTAGAAACCCGGCTGACCACCGCGATTACAGCTCAGTCTTTTTCTCCACTTCATTGCAGGCATGCGCGCCGACAAACTTTGGAAAGCGGTAGTCAACGAGATACCGCTCGACCAGTGCAAAAAGATGTACCGGTCCGCCAACCTGTCCGTCAGCATTACCGACGATCAGCTCTGTGCGCTGGGCGAAATCTGGCAGGACGAGTATACAGACGCGTGCGAGGGCGATTCCGGTGGTCCGTTGGTGATGCGCGTTCGGCAAAAGTTCTACATCGTCGGGGTGGTATCGACCGGTGCGCCCTGCGGTGGTCAAATTCCCGGCCTTTACACCCGCGTCACCCGCTACCTAGACTGGATCGAGCAGCGGGTCTGGGGCAGCGGCCAGAGCTGAGACAGTGGATAATCCGTCTTGCCAGTTGACCTTAGCGATAAATGTGAGATTTGCGGGAACGGTTTTGCGCCAGGCAGCACCGGCAGCACCGGCCGCGCATCGTCAGCAGGTGTGCGATATGCCCCAGCTAGCATTCTAATAGTGCTAGCGCTCTTTAAACCACTACCAAACACTCGATTATTATGAGCGATGAAGCGGCACTGCCGAGACAGCGTGAGGGTACGTGATCTTACTGCTGTTTTGTCGCATAGAAATACTCCTCTCGGATGTGTCGTTTTTTTATACGTGAACCTATACATAAACAAATAAAGTAATGATCATTCTGTAGCTGACGTTTCGCTGACGTTCGTACGGGTTGCAGGCCTGAATCAACAACAGTTTAATAGCGTGCGAAAGTGCGGTAAGAACTTAACGCGTTATCTAACAAAACCAGCACAACGATTGGCGGATACTGGCTTTCGTCTATTTCGTAGTGCAACATTTAACTTCCGTGGCGCCATCTAGCGGATTTCGCCATTAAAAAAACAATCAGTTACTTCGATTAACATGTTGTGCGGGAGGTGCAAAATCAAAAGCGAATTCGGAAGACCGAAATTAATTCTCTCTGTAAGTTCACAGCAACGAAATCAACATCAGTTCTTTCATGATTTATATATTTTTTTGTAGTCGAAATCACAAATTAAATAATTCTTAAAATCGTCAAGTATAGTACGCACGGACGATACAGAACGATTTGCATTTCATTCGTCTTTAGAATTAATAGTGTTCGTTGCTTAACCATTTCTCGTTGCTCTTTTTCACTCGTAGCTTTGCTTGCCACTTCGATATGGTGGAAGTTGTCAAGAAATCAAAAAAATAAACCAGAAAAAGGGAATGAACTGTATTGCAGTATGTGCGGCATGAACGCGAGTTTTCCTAGTTGTACGTTTTGTGTGTATCTTGCCTCGGTCGCTCTCTCTGTCTGTCTCGCTCTCCCTATATATATATAATTCCCTCCGTTCCACTATATCTTATTCTAAACCTTAAAATGCTACCTTTCTCGAACCGGGCGCCATCTTTCTAAGGAATCGTACGCATTGAATCGTATAAAAAAAACACACACACACATTGATAAATAGGCCAGCCCAACGAAACCCGACAATCAAGATCCTCGATACATTCGATTTGCAAACTCAGTCCCAGCCGTTGTATTGCAGTATTGCCATCTTCGCCACGCCATGTTTCGGTGGCCAGTCCAGAAAAAGAAATGCATCCGTCCCGTTCGAATAGGAAGCGTTTGAGCGGTACGATTCGTCGCTTCATGTATGTGTGTATGGTTTTGAGATTAAATTAGTACCGATCGTCGTAAAAGCGCTCATACGTCGCCATTTTCGTTTCGTGCAAAAATATACTTCGGGTTTCGTTGCTTCAGCTTTCCCGCTTGCGTTAGATTCCGTAGCCCTGTGTCGTCGTCTTCTTTTTTCAAGCTCTTCTTCGGACAGAAAGCACCAACAGATTATGGAGAGACAATCGACGGCATCGGCTTCACGATTAGACGCCGGCGTTCCTCCATCGTAACATTCCGGGAGCGTCCTGGCCATGGTTTCTGCTGCTTCCGCATCGGACCATGGCAAGTCATGAAAGAGAAGAGATTCCAGGAAGAGAAAAAAAACCAAGGGAAAGGAAAGTGAACGTTAAGGATTGGTATGGGGTTAGGGAGCGGAGCATGGAGGTATAAACAAAATGAGAGAACATTATTTACTTGCGTGTCTAGCGGTTTGAGGTTAGGTTTTGGTTGTACGTTTTTGGATTTGTAGCGGAAAGATGTTGTGATTAGCAAAAGGAGCTTAGCTCACCCCCACAGGATAGCGTAGAAAGATCCCACCCGAAAAGTACCCACTTGTATTAGTTTGTTGGCGGTAGTGTGATAGTCTTTTGGTTGTTGGTCCCGTATACTCCCACTGTCTATCGAACACGCCGCCGACCGAAAGGTGTAAGGTTTGTTTGTGAAAGTGAAAGGAAGCAAAGCGGGAATGGGCTAGTGAAAAGCTACAGTATACCCGAGACCATCTCCATTCGGGAACTGGAACATACCGGCGCCTATATGGCTAAACGCTGTACATGTATCGTGAAGCGAAGATTACCTTAAATTACCAATGATAAGCGGGCGCGCTCACACACCAACAACAACCCGTCCTCCCGTTTACCCATTAGGTTAGTTGGTATATGATTGCGAGTTGTTAGCCAACAAGAAAAAAGAAAGAACACCTTTGTCTAACGCTCTCACCTTCGCTCACACTCTCGCCCCATCAGGCCGGTATCAGGCTGCAAATCTAATAGCGCTGCTTCAGGGAAGGGAAGGTCATAAATTAATCGGTCCAAACTGTGGCCTACCCTACGCTAACGCACTATTATCTACTAAAGTACAATTGTTTTTACTCGTTTGTTCCTAAGCAACTACAAACTATCCGTATATGGCTCTTCATCTCCAACGACATTGTCTTGCTAGAGAGAGTTTTCCTGCTGTTTTGGTAATGCAAACATGAGGCTGGGTGAGCAGCACCGGTGTACGCTCCGCACGCACTTCCCTTACCCGGAAGCGGCAGAGCGAGCCAGGGAGATGGGCCGTTGCTGCTGTTCCTGCTGCTGCTGTTGGTGGTGGTCCCAGTACGCTGCCACCCCATCGTACGCGTAGTATTCGTTCTGTCCACAGATATCAGAAATTATCCGGAGTTCCAGGAGAAAAAAAAATGGTTTTCGGAGAAAAGGGTGTGTGTGTGTGTGTTTTAAAACGATATTCAAAGTAGTAAACGCGACAAAGTTGGATTGTAAGTTGGAAGGGGTGGGGGTGGTAAGGGAGGGTGAGGATGTAGAGTAGTGGGTGAAGAGTGGCGAGAATAGGGAAAGCAACCGAGCGTTATAGTATACGAATGCAAGTTATAAGGGTGTTTTGTTTTGTGATAAGTTGAGTTGAAGAGTTGAAACGTTCATTGAGAAAGTGCACATATGGGAGGGCACGAAAAAAGGATGTGCAAGACAAAAACAACGAAAAAAAAAAAGAGAGAAAAAGAAAGAGATAAATCAATCGAGATGTCCACTAAGTACACTTGTTCAGGGTTTAGTGTAGGTTTGTGCGTGTGTCAGTGTGAGTAGGATTGCATAAGGCCTCAAGCAAGGCACATACTGACGGGTTAGGAGGAAGGGCATGCATTAACACTGCGTGAGTTAAGCTTATGGCAATGCTGGAACTAAGTCTTCATTTCACTGGATATATCTCTTTGGTAGGGCGGCCCGGTGGTGATGCGACAGCGGCGCCGGTCTTCACACGACAGGACCGGGGTTCAAGTCTCATCTGGGCCGTTCCCCCATAGTGAGGATTGACTAACCAACTATGCGGTATCAATTAGTCTACTAAGCCAGAAATGGCAGGCATGACCTTAAGAGGTCGTTAGGCAAAGAAAGATCTCTTTGGTATACTACGCCTTGTGTTATTAAAAGTAAGGGTAAAGGAAACAGGAAGGAAGGGAAGGAGAAGAAGTAAGGGTAGTGTAAAGTGCCACCACCCAGCTAGCTGTTTTAGGGGAGACATCCGGAAAGGATTCTACGCGCTCGGTTCCGTCTCGTCCATCCCAGGTTCGGTTTTAGTGTCGTGATGCGTGAGGGTACTAGTAGTGGTATCGGAGGTGGTAGTAGTAGTGGTAGGAGTGGTCGGCGGCAACGACGTCGGTGACGCTGGTGGTGTTGAAGTCGACGGTGCAGGCAGTACACCTGCGTCCGCATCCCCCATGCTTACCGGTAGACACTTGCAGGCACTGCGATCGTAGTGCGAACCACTGGTACACTCCTCGTTCCGCGGCAGACAGTCGCAGGTACACGTGTTCGGGTTCCACTGCTTGAGCGGCTCCTCCACGCACCGGTTGCGGTCCTCGCGGTTTGTACAGTCGCACCGGCAGTTGTTCGGATTGTATACCTGCCGTTCGGTACAGTGCCACTCCTTCACGCGACACTGACACTTGCAGCGCACGTGCTCCTCCACCGGTACTAGCTCGCGATGCGAGAAACGATCCTTCTTGCCACTGCGATACTCCAGGATAGTGACCTGCGTGCGTGGAGAAGAACATCGTTAGAATATTCGGCCGAAGGTGTTCGTCTAATCTACCAAGTTTACCTTGTACAGTATGGTACGGTTAGCGACAGGTTCGCAAACCAGCTGGTTAGTGTTACAGCAACCACTGCACCGTTTCACCCGCGTACAGGATGGATAGAAGTAGTACCGTGGACTGGTGAGATTTTCCGGACGCAAACTAACCAGCTGCGATTCGGGTTCACAGGATGCCGGTATAGGATTTTCACCAATGTCGCGTCCACTGTATTCTGTTGGTTGGAGAAAAGTGTTGTTAACATTTGATTCATAGGACCAGACAAGGGTGTTTAACTACGTCTGAAGGTTTGCAACATATCTTTATTCCACTATCCTGACATGACCAGCTAGAGCTCAAGTGTCTGTTTTGGTTGTAGCATAATATGGTGCACACCTGCAGACGAGCATTGCATTCTTACCTCCACCGTCCATGAAAACACGCTGGTCTACAGAATCCGGATCCAGCAGGTTCAGTATGTCAGCCGTAGAGTTGAGCTCGGAAAGCTGAAGTGCGTAGCTGACAGGGAGCTGTTAGAGAAGGAGATGTAAAGATAAACAGATAAGTAAAGGTAAAGGAAGGTAAAGGGTGTTTTCTTATTGAGGAAGGTTCACGTGCTAGTTCTGACGTGTATTTTGTTGCTGTTCGTGTTGGTGACCTACTCTAGATGTAAAGCTAGGTTGTACTGGACATAGGAGAGTCGTTAAAAAATGCCTACCGCAATGGGCAGCGCGCGACCTACATTAGGTGTTCGATATGGTCTTACCGAACTTCAATCATTTACAGCTGTTGCGCAATTTTGGCCCTGCAATATTGTGCAATATATCTAGAGGCTCTTATCGATGTACCGAATTGAATGTAGAGCACTATATTTTGGTACGTTCGCATCTTAGGGTAAGTAAAGTGATCGCTAGACGTGATGTTTGTTTGTATTGTCCGCTAGTGGTTTCTGTGATAGTGGGAGTAGTAGTGGGACAACCATGACTAATGCAAATACGATGCAATACATCTCGCACTCGGCACCCAACACCAGAAGGCAAGTCCGTGTCTGGTGTAGTGCCTACGTGCTACTCGTTAGCCCTCGCCACCAAGTACCATGTACCGTACCTGTACGTGCCATACTTGAACAAACAGTATCCGTTTGCCGCGTGTATGTGTGGGAAGATAAGTAAAAGAAACAAATTGTAAAATACAGTCGTCATAAACGTAACGTGCAGCGTGACCATGACCGGGCAAAGGCACCGGAAGAACTATCGGGGCAAACGTTTACCACTTGCTGGGGACACTTGCTACCGTCTATCCAAGTACGGCTCCACTAGCAGCGATGAGCCACGGGCGAAGAGTTCTCGCGAGAATTTTATCTTATCTGTCAGCTCACTGTAACTGGTGATCGACACTTCAACTGATAGATAAGTTCGATCGCCACATTGACGAATAAAGCGAGGTCTACGTCTCCTGTTCACCGCGTTCTAGGCAACCTTCCCGCACGAACGCGTGTGCCCTTCAACCGGTTCAGGTACTGGCGTTACGGTAGCCAATGAAGCAAATTAGAGACAGACGCATTAGTCACTCGCGGCACTGTGCACATTCCTGTGGTGTGGCGTGGGGTTCGTCGCGTGTAGGAAGGTAAAATTATGCTTATCCGGTGTATGCTGCTGTGGGCGCATGTGTCCGGATGACACTCGGATGACTCACACACTGTACGCTTCGCTCAGCGGGGACTCGG
>KZ063424.1:39471-56693 GCA_002091835.1 Anopheles maculatus | reverse complement strand
TCCGGATGGTGCAGATACCAGTACACTCGGGCACGGAATGTCAACCCAGCTGCGACTTTTTTTATGTGCACTAGAAACCTATTAAACGTACGTTCAATCTAGTTCAAACTGTAATTTGGGTTTGGGTTGTTATTTCCCGCTAGCGTCCGCCAGATGGCAGCACCGGCTGCACCGTCAACTGCCAGTGACCTTCCACAGCGTGATGCGATGGAGACGCGTGATGGTGTGCCACTACTTTATCAACGGGAGCGCTACTTTAGCCCTGCTAAAAACTGGTTTCCCTTCGTTCGACCGTGGACACCCTTGACCCATCGTAGAAGGTGGCTAATGCATGGGTGAGGATGATGTGTTTACGTGATAAATATGATGACAGTTGCTGGAAACAAATCGGAACAATTTTTCATCTGTTTCCTTGGTGGACAGAGGATACTCCGCATCCGAGGTTACGGGAACGGAATAGATGACACAGTTAGGCCTGCCAAAGCGATTATCTAACAGCGCGTTTGAACTTCCACCCGTTGACCCGTGGAGCGTACGGTGCGATTAGCATATGTAGCGCAATCGGTTGATGATAGTGATTGCATGCAGGGACACAGTTGTCTATCTACCGAGACAAACACCACCAACTTCACTGCTGTGTTCCTGTGTGGTACGACGTCAGCAATGGTGGACGTGGTAAGTAAATGTTCTCCCATCGATCAAGATGTTCGGGTTTGAAGGTCACAAATATCTTGCGGTGTTGATATATTCTCCTCTAGGTCAAGGATTGATAGCCAGCGGTTGACGGTGGGATGCATCCCACTTTTGCGCCCAAGTTTCGTTGCCGGAGTAGCACAGAAAATGGGGACCTCATCAACAGCGCACCGTTGCCAGTTTGCCTAGTCAAACCGGAACCACCGGTCGACACTGTAGTGATCTCTTCCGTTTCTTCAAGCGCTCCTGCTTCTCAGGTTCGATTACCGCAACCACTGGCCGAGAGCGAGTGTATGCGTGTGTGCGTGTGTATGTGAGCGAGAGGGATATATATATATATATATAGACGGTAGAAGAGAAGAGTGGAGTGGGAATGGGGAAGAAGATTAGGCATCTCGTTAGTTGCGCAAATAAATAAACAAACACACACATACACATACGCACAGTCACACGAACAAATGAGGCGAGGAGTTGGTGATCCGTTTTCGTTGTTTGTCCAACACCACGACCCAGTATAGTGGTGGCCGTTGCTTCGAAGAAGCTTTCCGGGTTCGTAGTGTTTATCCGTCGTCGAGTTAGTTGGTCGTAGTCGTACCCTATCGATTGGGTTGAAAAAAAAATCGATCAACACGCGTCGTTGTGTACGCGTTCGGTGGTGTGCGTGACGTACGGTCGATTGTTTACATCGATTGGTTAAGTCGATCCGCTATCTCACCAGCTGTAGAGCTGTAGACACGGCCTTGCACGCTGCAGGTGTGAATAGAGCAGGAGCGAGCAAGATAGAGCGTGTGTGCGAGCAAGAACGGAACACGGCAAAGAGGGATAATCCAAACTGTCAATCCGTTGGGACGGTCTCTCGGTGACAGTTCGGTTTGATCGACGAAAAATGATCGCTTCCGATCGCTGGTACCGTCGCCGACCGGTTGGTGACTTGCTGACACTGGTGCTGGTAGGGACGGTCGTCGGCCGTGCCGCACTGCTGGCCGCCGATCAGATACTGGTCGAAGATGACACGATGCTGTACGGTATGGTGGTGCACTGTGTGTCGCGCGGATCGTAACAGTCGCTCCGAGTGATAATATGTTTTCGATTCTCTTTGCTCCTTTTTAGAGGGTGATGCGTGCGAGCTGAAGAATGGTACTGCCGGGATATGCCGGCCGGCGAATCAGTGCGATTGGGTGCTGGAGCGACCGTGGCCTTTGCACGAGCTGGTTACCTGCTCGTTCAACCAGTCGCTACCGATCGTATGCTGTCCCGTGTGGCTTGAGTCGCGGCTCAAGAGCACACCGACGGCGAAACGCATCAGCACGGTACAGTGCGAACAGTTCCCGAACGCAACAGGACTCGCGGACCACATCTTCAACGGTGTCGCGGCACAGTTTGGCGAATTTCCGTACATGGCTGCGCTTGGGTACGGTGCACCGAACGGGTCGGATGCTGGCTCACCGTCACTGTTCCGGTGTGCTGCCAGTCTCATCTCGCCCCGGTTTCTACTAACGGCCGCCCACTGTCTGCGAGAAAGCCCCGTGTTCGCACGGCTTGGCGTAATCGAGCTGCAACCGGCACGCACAGTCGACGAACCGCTGGACATTGCGATACGGAACGCAACGCCCCACCCCGACTATCATCCGGTCACGTACCAGAACGATATTGCCCTGCTCGAGCTGGCCGAACCGTTGACCGGCGACTGGCCGTTTGTCGATCCGATATGTCTGTATGCGAACGCTACCGGAGGTTCGCCCGGTCCAGAGGAGACACTATCGGTGCAGGGCTGGGGTACGACACAACCGGGCGATACCGAACCGGCAACGCATCTGATGAAAGCGAACGTACGCATCATCGAGCGGGCAGTGTGCGAAAGCAGTATACCGCGCACTCGGCGCAACCCAACCGGTCTACATCCGGGGCAGCTGTGCGCGTTAGGACGGAACGATCGGAACGAAACGATCGCCGACACTTGCCCGGGAGACTCGGGTGGACCGCTCGAGTTGAACGTGGATGGGCGCCATTATCTCGTCGGCATTACGTCGAACGGGTACTCCTGCGGGTCACCGATCCCGGGCATCTACACCGAGGTGGCACGCTACCTCGATTGGATCGAGTCGATCGTGTGGCCGACTACGTAAGCGTAAGCGTAATAGTCTGTACGGCGTGATCATGCTACTGGGTATTTAGCTGTAAACAACCAATAAAAGTGACACACAAAACACATTATTTAAACACAACCGGTCGAGTTTTGATTGGTCTAACGTGTACGCTTAACCTGCTCCTGGACGCTGGTAGTGCGGTACCAGGATGTAAACGAGTTTTAGGATCCACTGTTGGAGGCCGATGACGCACCTCAGTGTGTTATTTTTAGCACCCAAATGCGTTGTTGAGTTTCTGAACGCGAAGTGGGTGAGTGCTGACGCACTCTCAAATGTCCTTGGAAGGCCGCAACATTCACCCGGCGGGGCCTTTTCCCTGTCAACTGACTGTTAGTGTTAATAGTTGATCTGCAGCAGTTGCGTTGAGTTACCAGCAATGGCGAGTTCCGCTTTGTTTACAAACAACAAACCATGACGCCAACAGAACACGATAAAAACGAGTGCGATCGTGCGCTACTAAGTCGTCTATGTATGGGTTGTTTTGCTGGTAGCAGCACAGTGTTGCCAAAATACCGAATAATCAGATAGTATACGGTAGCGACATTTGAGCTCAATATTATACTCCTAGATTTCTAGCTTTACTAGTTGTGGGGATATACAGATGTGCTATCTAACTATCCCAAACACACGCATCGGCAGTCGTATTAAGCATATACTTGAGAACTGCGACGATTGTGTTGTGTTGAAATATGCACTATCTACAAAATGTTCATGGAATCGCCCAAGTTGTTGATAGTAAGCATGGCGAGTAAAATCGTACTCTACTTACCGCGCTGGTGATTATTGCTGCTCGAACAAAACGAAAAAGACATCAAGCTAAATAACGTACACCGCAACATCGGCAAGCGAGTGTGAGTCGTTCAGGATGCTGTTAGAAAGCCCGCTCCAACCGTTACCCAGGTTATCAGTGTTTATTGTAGCCTGCATGCTCGGTTTCTCCGTTGTGTTAGTTTGGCAGATCATATTCCTGGAGCTGTGTGGTGCGGGCGCGCTTATTTCAACACAGTGTGCAACGCACGCAAAAACTTCACCGCAAGACTGGACGTTGGTGCCCAAAATCCCTCCAAAGCTTTCGGACAGGTGACGGGAGTTACCTGGCACAAGGGAACCCACGCCGGGGTTTATACGCAACACACACTCAGGCGGTCGCGTAGAGTCGCATGCAGGAGTTGCATTGGTCCGGGGCCGTCGCTCAGTTTCGTGCGGTGCTTGGTGGCGATTGGTGGTGAGCGTGCGCGCGCACGTCATTAGTCGATCGGGCCAGATCAGGCCATATCGGCGAGCATCCCCGGTGTGACGGGGTTGTGTGACAGCACCGCGTGTTCCAGCGAACGTCAGTGTCGAGCGCAATTGTACACTGTCGGTCGTGAGCTGCGGTCACCCGAAATACTGGTGTGGTGTTGCGATTCGTTACCGTCCGCGTGTGGTGGACTAGACTTTTTTTGGGTGCCATTTTTAGTGGCGTACTCGTGTGTCGGTTTGTTATTTGTCGCAGGATGGATCATAGACTCGGTGCGTTTGTGCTGCTGGTCAGCTTGACCAGTGCTGTTGTGCTGGCTGCACCCTCTCCGGACACCATCTTTATGGACAGCGTTCTTTACGGTAAGTAGCAGAGTGGATGAGACAGTGTGTTTGTGTGTGTGTGAGCGAAAGAGAACGAGAGAGAGAGAGAGAGAGAGAGAGAGAGCATTCCGCCAATCAACCGCACACCAACCACCATCTGTCAACCATCAAACCGGGACCCAAACGGTGTCCCACCGAGCAGCGGAAGCGTGAGCGTGCCAGATGAAACGAACCGGTTCGACGACAGGGTCCAAGGTTTCACCCTGCCACTACACTACCGTGAGGACTCGTTCGGTTGCGTACGAATTTGCTAATTCGAAAACTGTTTAGCAACAACGTCAGAAACAGCAACAGAACTCCTAAAACAGCCCCAAAACCAGTTCAAAAATATGTTCACGGTTGCCAGATTCGTTGGAAGACGAGTCCCGAGGACACACAAATCTCTCTCCCTCTCTCTGTGTCTCTGTGTCTCTCTTTTTCTCACTGAGTTTTGGTGGGTTTATGGGTATGGGAAGCGCACAATATTCAACCTTTAGACATTTAGCGAAGCGGTGGTCCACGCAAAACCTGCCAGTTTCAATGGAAGATTCTATCCGTGCCGTGAACCCGTACGGCAACTTGGTGCTAGTATCGGAAGACGACAAAAGAAAAGGAATCCGGTTTTGGGGACAGAAACAGAGAATGAAACCGGACTGCGTTATATACCCCGTACAAACCTGCTTTTCCTGTGTCGTTCTGTGTACCAGCGATGACGATTGTGATTGAGAGAAAGGGAAACTAAACTAACTGAGAGAGAGAGAGCAGGTGCGGCTTGCGCGTAGTGACGTTACCGGTTCTGTGCGGTTGCTAAACGACTGATAACGATCAACTAGCCGTACAACGACTATCGGTTCTGCACAAAGTCAACCAACCTTTAGAATCTCCGGCACGACGTCATCGGTTGCAAAACCCCGATACATCCCAACCACACTGTAATGTTTCGGTGCAACCGTGCGAAGAATGTGCTAATCAGCGTTACTCTGGTACCCCCATGGCTGTATGGTGGTGTTGTGCTGCCGATGGTTGCGTGTGTGGACGGGTTCCGTCCGCTCACCATTATTGTGGTGCTTTCGTGTTGGATAGGATGCTGGCTGCGCATCACACGGGTGTACCGTACGACGAGATCGCAACAGCAGATAAAGTTCCGTGCGAAGAATCATGCGCTCGCGTAGTCCGGTGTCCCGGGCACGGACGGTGTGTACTGACCGGTCGCCCATCCTCTACACCGTCCTGCTCGCCGCCCTTTACATCCTGCTTGTGGATTTCGTGACTGGGAGTGCGGGTGACTTCAATTTCCCGACCGATTCCGAAAGCCTCTACGGTTAGTCGTGCATCTCCGCACCTTTTGGTGTACAAATGTAACAGTGTTTGTGCGTGTGCATGTGTGAGTGGGGGAACAATGGTCGATGTAAATGAATTGCGCGTTATACGCCGTACGGTGTGATACGCGTCACATCTGTCTGTTACGGGGTTACGGTTGTCATGAGTCATCTAAGGGCAGCCAGATGACGCGATGACGCATTCAATCAAACATCCAACCTCAACCGCATCACTTCCGCATTACGCTTGGGAGACACCCAAACGATAGTGTTAAGATTACTGACGGTATGTTTGTTTACGTTTCGTTTCTTCCCGTTCACTGTCTAGAGGGTGACAAGTGCGGTCTGCCAGGGACACGGACAGGCATCTGCCGGAAGGCGGCCGTATGCCCGCAGGGTATACGGTCCAACGGTGCCCGGTGTGAGTTCAGTGGGAACGACCCGGTGGTCTGCTGTCCGGACAACTCGATGAGCACCGGAGATACCACGAGCAACCGCATCACGACACGCATCGCCAAGCAGGAGTGTGAACGTATCAATAGCGGATCGGCCCACCTTACCGATCACGTGTCGGGACGGCGGCTGGAGGCGGACCGGGGCGAGTTCCCGTTCATGTCGCTGGTGGTTTTTAGCGGCGAACAGTCGGAAGGTACCAGGTGCGGTGCGTCACTGATTGCGCCAAGGTTTCTGCTGACGGCGGCCCACTGCTTCCGGGACGCGTCACCCGCCAAGGTGTACCTGGGCATTATCCTGCCGAACGATGCGGAAAAGGACGAGTATGTTGTGCGGCAGCTGCACACGCACGAAGAGTACCGATCCCGGCGGAACGATATAGCGTTGCTGGAGTTGGAGAAGGACGTCGTTTTCAAGCGAGACGTTAGCCCGGTCTGTCTCAACACGGACGTCAGCGATATTGGACCGACGGTCAACCTTACCGTGATGGGTTGGGGCAGTGATGGAAATGGTGAGGATCATTCATCTTATTAACAATCATCTTCAGGATCATCCTTTAGGGCGCGATAGGTGCAAATTGGGACAGAGCTTGGGCAAATGAAGTTACAAGGCATATGGTCCCAGGGAACCGCCAGGATGATTTACGTTGAAGTGTTAGAAACCCGGCTGACCACCGCGATTACAGCTCAGTCTTTTTCTCCACTTCATTGCAGGCATGCGCGCCGACAAACTTTGGAAAGCGGTAGTCAACGAGATACCGCTCGACCAGTGCAAAAAGATGTACCGGTCCGCCAACCTGTCCGTCAGCATTACCGACGATCAGCTCTGTGCGCTGGGCGAAATCTGGCAGGACGAGTATACAGACGCGTGCGAGGGCGATTCCGGTGGTCCGTTGGTGATGCGCGTTCGGCAAAAGTTCTACATCGTCGGGGTGGTATCGACCGGTGCGCCCTGCGGTGGTCAAATTCCCGGCCTTTACACCCGCGTCACCCGCTACCTAGACTGGATCGAGCAGCGGGTCTGGGGCAGCGGCCAAAGCTGAGACAGTGGATAATCCGTCTTGCCAGTTGACCTTAGCGATAAATGTGAGATTTGCGGGAACGGTTTTTGCGCCAGGCAGCACCGGCAGCACCGGCCGCGCATCGTCAGCAGGTGTGCGATATGCCCCAGCTAGCATTCTAATAGTGCTAGCGCTCTTTAAACCACTACCAAACACTCGATTATTATGAGCGATGATGCGGCACTGCCGAGACAGCGTGAGGGTATGTGATCTTACTGCTGTTTTGTCGCATAGAAATACTCCTCTCGGATGTGTCGTTTTTTTTATACGTGAACCTATACATAAACAAATAAAGTAATGATCTTTCTGTAGCTGACGTTTCGCTGACGTTCGTACGGGTTGGAGGCCTGAATCAACAACAGTTTAATAGCGTGCGAAAGTGCGGTAAGAACTTAACGCGTTATCTAACAAAACCAGCACAACGATTGGCGGATACTGGCTTTCGTCTATTTCGTAGTGCAACATTTAACTTCCGTGGCGCCATCTAGCGGATTTCGCCATTAAAAAAACAATCAGTTACTTCGATTAACATGTTGTGCGGGAGGTGCAAAATCAAAAGCGAATTCGGAAGACCGAAATTAATTCTCTCTGTAAGTTCACAGCAACGAAATCAACATCAGTTCTTTCATGATTTATATATTTTTTTGTAGTCGAAATCACAAATTAAATAATTCTTAAAATCGTCAAGTATAGTACGCACGGACGATACAGAACGATTTGCATTTCATTCGTCTTTAGAATTAATAGTGTTCGTTGCTTAACCATTTCTCGTTGCTCTTTTTCACTCGTAGCTTTGCTTGCCACTTCGATATGGTGGAAGTTGTCAAGAAATCAAAAAAATAAACCAGAAAAAGGGAATGAACTGTATTGCAGTATGTGCGGCATGAACGCGAGTTTTCCTAGTTGTACGTTTTGTGTGTATCTTGCCTCGGTCGCTCTCTCTTTCTCTTTCGCTCTCCCTATATATATATAATTCCCTCCGTTCCACTATATCTTATTCTAAACCTTAAAATGCTACCTTTCTCGAACCGGGCGCCATCTTTCTAAGGAATCGTACGCATTGAATCGTATAAAAAAAACACACACACACATTGATAAATAGGCCAGCCCAACGAAACCCGACAATCAAGATCCTCGATACATTCGATTTGCAAACTCAGTCCCAGCCGTTGTATTGCAGTATTGCCATCTTCGCCACGCCATGTTTCGGTGGCCAGTCCAGAAAAAGAAATGCATCCGTCCCGTTCGAATAGGAAGCGTTTGAGCGGTACGATTCGTCGCTTCATGTATGTGTGTATGGTTTCGAGATTAAATTAGTACCGATCGTCGTAAAAGCGCTCATACGTCGCCATTTTCGTTTCGTGCAAAAATATACTTCGGATTTCGTTGCTTCAGCTTTCCCGCTTGCGTTAGATTCCGTAGCCCTGTGTCGTCGTCTTCTTTTTTCAAGCTCTTCTTCGGACAGAAAGCACCAACAGATTATGGAGAGACAATCGACGGCATCGGCTTCACGATTAGACGCCGGCGTTCCTCCATCGTAACATTCCGGGAGCGTCCTGGCCATGGTTTCTGCTGCTTCCGCATCGGACCATGGCAAGTCATGAAAGAGAAGAGATTCCAGGAAGAGAAAAAAAACCAAGGGAAAGGAAAGTGAACGTACAGGATTGGTATGGGGTTAGGGAGCGGAGCATGGAGGTATAAACAAAATGAGAGAACATTATTTACTTGCGTGTCTAGCGGTTTGAGGTTAGGTTTTGGTTGTACGTTTTTGGATTTGTAGCGGAAAGATGTTGTGATTAGCAAAAGGAGCTTAGCTCCCCCCCCCCCCCCACTCACAGGATAGCGTAGAAAGATCCCACCCGAAAAGTACCCACTTGTATTAGTTTGTTGGCGGTAGTGTGATAGTCTTTTGGTTGTTGGTCCCGTATACTCCCACTGTCTATCGAACACGCCGCCGACCGAAAGGTGTAAGGTTTGTTTGTGAAAGTGAAAGGAAGCAAAGCGGGAATGGGCTAGTGAAAAGCTACAGTATACCCGAGACCATCTCCATTCGGGAACTGGAACATACCGGCGCCTATATGGCTAAACGCTGTACATGTATCGTGAAGCGAAGATTACCTTAAATTACCAATGATAAGCGGGCGCGCTCACACACCAACAACAACCCGTCCTCCCGTTTACCCATTAGGTTAGTTGGTATATGATTGCGAGTTGTTAGCCAACAAGAAAAAAGAAAGAACACCTTTGTCTAACGCTCTCACCTTCGCTCACACTCTCGCCCCATCAGGCCGGTATCAGGCTGCAAATCTATTAGCGCTGCTTCAGGGAAGGGAAGGTTATAAATTAATCGGTCCAAACTGTGGCCTACCCTACGCTAACGCACTATTATCTACTAAAGTACAATTGTTTTTTACTCGTTTGTTCCTAAGCAACTACAAACTATCCGTATATGGCTCTTCATCTCCAACGACATTGTCTTGCTAGAGAGAGTTTTCCTGCTGTTTTGGTAATGCAAACATGAGGCTGGGTGAGCAGCACCGGTGTACGCTCCGCACGCACTTCCCTTACCCGGAAGCGGCAGAGCGAGCCAGGGAGATGGGCCGTTGCTGCTGTTCCTGCTGCTGCTGTTGGTGGTGGTCCCAGTACGCTGCCACCCCATCGTACGCGTAGTATTCGTTCTGTCCACAGATACCAGAAATTATCCGGAGTTCCAGGAGAAAAAAAAAATAATGGTTTTCGGAGAAAAGGGTGTGTGTGTGTGTGTGTTTTAAAACGATATTCAAAGTAGTAAACGCGACAAAGTTGGATTGTAAGTTGGAAGGGGTGGGGGTGGTGAGGGAGGGTGAGGATGTAGAGTAGTGGGTGAAGAGTGGCGAGAATAGGGAAAGCAACCGAGCGTTATAGTATACGAATGCAAGTTATAAGGGTGTTTTGTTTTGTGATAAGTTGAGTTGAAGAGTTGAAACGTTCATTGAGAAAGCGCACATATTATGGGAGGGCACGAAAAAAGGATGTGCAAGACAAAAACAACGAAAAAAAAAGAGAGAAAAAGAAAGAGATAAATCAATCGAGATGTCCACTAAGTACACTTGTTCAGGGTTTGGTGTAGGTTTGTGCGTGTGTCAGTGTGAGTAGGATTGCATAAGGCCTCAAGCAAGGCACATACTGACGGGTTAGGAGGAAGGGCATGCATTAACACTGCGTGAGTTAAGCTTATGGCAATGCTGGAACTAAGTCTTCATTTCACTGGATATATCTCTTTGGTATACTACGCCTTGTGTTATTAAAAGTAAGGGTAAAGGAAACAGGAAGGAAGGGAAGGAGAAGAAGTAAGGGTAGTGTAAAGTGCCACCACCCAGCTAGCTGTTTTAGGGGAGACATCCGGAAAGGATTCTACGCGCTCGGTTCCGTCTCGTCCATCCCAGGTTCGGTTTTAGTGTCGTGATGCGTGAGGGTACTAGTAGTGGTATCGGAGGTGGTAGTAGTAGTGGTAGGAGTGGTCGGCGGCAACGACGTCGGTGACGCTGGTGGTGTTGAAGTCGACGGTGCAGGCAGTACACCTGCGTCCGCATCCCCCATGCTTACCGGTAGACACTTGCAGGCACTGCGATCGTAGTGCGAACCACTGGTACACTCCTCGTTCCGCGGCAGACAGTCGCAGGTACACGTGTTCGGGTTCCACTGCTTGAGCGGCTCCTCCACGCACCGGTTGCGGTCCTCGCGGTTTGTACAGTCGCACCGGCAGTTGTTCGGATTGTATACCTGCCGTTCGGTACAGTGCCACTCCTTCACGCGACACTGACACTTGCAGCGCACGTGCTCCTCCACCGGTACTAGCTCGCGATGCGAGAAACGATCCTTCTTGCCACTGCGATACTCCAGGATAGTGACCTGCGTGCGCGGAGAAGAACATCGTTAGAATATTCGGCCGAAGGTGTTCGTCTAATCTACAAGTTTACCTTGTACAGTATGGTACGGTTAGCGACAGGTTCGCAAACCAGCTGGTTAGTGTTACAGCAACCACTGCACCGTTTCACCCGCGTACAGGATGGATAGAAGTAGTACCGTGGACTGGTGAGATTTTCCGGACGCAAACTAACCAGCTGCGATTCGGGTTCACAGGATGCCGGTATAGGATTTTCACCAATGTCGCGTCCACTGTATTCTGTTGGTTGGAGAAAAGTGTTGTTAACATTTGATTCATAGGACCAGACAAGGGTGTTTAACTACGTCTGAAGGTTTGCAACATATCTTTATTCCACTATCCTGACATGACCAGCTAAAAAATGTCTTACATTTGTCTCATCAACAGAGCTCAAGTGTCTGTTTTGGTTGTAGCATAATATGGTGCACACCTGCAGACGAGCATTGCATTCTTACCTCCACCGTCCATGAAAACACGCTGGTCTACAGAATCCGGATCCAGCAGGTTCAGTATGTCAGCCGTAGAGTTGAGCTCGGAAAGCTGAAGTGCGTAGCTGACAGGGAGCTGTTAGAGAAGGAGATGTAAAGATAAACAGATAAGTAAAGGTAAAGGAAGGTAAAGGGTGTTTTCTTATTGAGGAAGGTTCACGTGCTAGTTCTGACGTGTATTTTGTTGCTGTTCGTGTTGGTGACCTACTCTAGATGTAAACCTAGGTTGTACTGGACATAGGAGAGTCGTTAAAAAATGCCTACCGCAATAGGCAGCGCGCGACCTACATTAGGTGTTCGATACGGTCTTACCGAACTTCAATCATTTACTGCTGTTGCGCAATTTTGGCCCTGCAATATTGTGCAATATATCTAGAGGCTCTTATCGATGTACCGAATTGAATGTAGAGCACTATATTTTGGTACGTTCGCATCTTAGGGTAAGTAAAGTGATCGCTAGACGTGATGTTTGTTTGTATTGTCCGCTAGTGGTTTCTGTGATAGTGGGAGTAGTAGTGGGACAACCATGACTAATGCAAATACGATGCAATACATCTCGCACTCGGCACCCAACACCAGAAGGCAAGTCCGTGTCTGGTGTTGTGCCTACGTGCTACTCGCTAGCCCCCGCCACCAAGTACCATGTACCGTACCTGTACGTGCCATACTTGAACAAACAGTATCCGTTTGCCGCTTGTATGTGTGGGAAGATAAGTAGAAGAAACAAAAATGTAAAATACAGTCGTCATAAACGTAACGTGCAGCGTGACCATGACCGGGCAAAGGCACCGGAAGAACTATCGGGGCAAACGTTTACCACTTGCTGGGGACACTTGCTACCGTCTATCCAAGTACGGCTCCACTAGCAGCGATGAGCCACGGGCGAAGAGTTCTCGCGAGAATTTTATCTTATCTGTCAGCTCACTGTAACTGGTGATCGACACTTCAACTGATAGATAAGTTCGATCGCCACATTGACGAATAAAGCGAGGTCTACGTCTCCTGTTCACCGCGTTCTAGGCAACCTTCCCGCACGAACGCGTGTGCCCTTCAACCGGTTCAGGTACTGGCGTTACGGTAGCCAATGAAGCAAATTAGAGACAGACGCATTAGTCACTCGCGGCACTGTGCACATTCCTGTGGTGTGGCGCGGGGTTCGTCGCGTGTAGGAAGGTAAAATTATGCTTATCCGGTGTATGCTGCTGTGGGTGCATGTGTCCGGATGACACTCGGATGACTCACACACTGTACGCTTCGCTCAGCGGGGACTCGGGAGATGAGGCTGAGTCCTGGATGAGGTCGAACTTTCTTTAGCGCTCTTTCTCCCCTAAAAAGCCAAGCATGTGTCCGGATGACACTCGGATGACTCACACACTGTACGCTTCGCTCAGCGGGGACTCGGGAGATGAGGCTGAGTCCTGGATGAGGTCGAACTTTCTTTAGCGCTCTTTCTCCCCTAAAAAGCCAACATGGCGTTTACGAGCCATTGTTTTTGGAGCAGCTTTAACAGGGTTCGCCGGGATGAGCAAGGGAAGTCCGAGCCATTTCGCGGACACTGCTCTAGTTGAAGTGAGCTATTGCCAAACATTGGATCCAGCTCATCTTGATCATCTTGTGCAGAGTCCTGGAAATGGGGGCTCGAACGTGCCCTGCTCCTCCCGGGCAAAAACCCTGTAAAATTGAAGTTCGTTGAACTTTTGCTCCTCAGACATCCCCCCGTACGACTTCCATGACTCACTGAGCAAACATTCGTAGATCGGTGCGCAATGGCGCCAAACGGTGCGGAGAGATCGACGCCCATTCCCCCGGACTGCCGTGTACTTCCCATCGCATCTTCGTCTCCGCTAGCGTTCAACCTACTCCACCTACTCACCCCGTAAAATTCTTCCGAACCATTGTCATATTCATAGCGGACGTCATCCTCATCCCACTTGCCGTCACTTGCCTCGTCGGTGCGGCGCCGGGAAGATTCGCGCTTCTCCTTCGCCAGTGTTTCCTGCTCGTACCGGCTGCTCAGCTCGTCCGGGAAGATGATGGCGCCGGTACGATCCGCCGACTGTTGAGCCTGGACCACCACCGACAGCAGGACCAGCCCAACTGCCAGCGGTAGCGCCGCACTCTTACCGAACGTTCCTGATGCTACCATTTTACCGATGCACTCGGTACACTAACTTAGTAGCTCGCGTATGTTTGTTCGTCCACACGTCCGCCCTTGTTTTCTGTGTTTACGTCACAAGTTCACGTCACTAGCGGTAGAACACTTTCACCTAGCAGGTTACAAATTCGTTCAGAATGCTTCACACTGTGCGAAAAGAACAAACAAAACAATTATAAATATACGCAAACCCCTTCTGCAAGCATCACTTTCACCTTCGGGTGCTTTAGCTAATATGTTTTGTAGGGCGCGTAGACAAAAAAAAAAAAGTCGGAAGCGTGGTTCGCAGCGTGCAGCAAAATCGAAGACTCGCCAATTCAGGCCGCTTTGGGGAACTAAAAATAAAAGCGCACCACGTTGTGTAAAGCCACGCGTCGGTACGAATGAGCTAGAAAATGGAGCCGCTCGGCGGAAGATGAAGGCGAAGAAGTGCAACAAGTATGCGACAACCTGGGTGTCTGTGTGTGTGTGTGTTTTCTCTTCTTCTTGTGTGTTCTTCACTATCCACCGAGAGACACACCCAGAAAGAAGCGAGGGGTATTTAGTGACGTTAAGCTTTATCGAGATATTAATGAGCTGCTGCAACTGTTGGTGAAGAGAACCATCACCAAGAGACTTTCGCAACAGCAAAAGTCACAAAGTTCTAGATTGAGAGCGGAATCCTTACTGACAGACGGCATGCGAGCTTGCGTCGGGCTTCGGGAGATTCATCGATCAAACTTGTACGTGAAAAGCCGCAGCATTAATCACCCCGCCGCCAACTGTCACACACCTTGCACGTTTCCTACCCATCACGATCGGGTTGTTGCGTGTCTACCGCATGTTGCCGAGACCCTGCTGTCGCTGCTGTCGGTGTTGCAAAGCCTACACTGTACAACCTCGAAGCTGCGGCGTGTTACAATTATGCAGTTTGTTGTTGTTCGAGCAGAACAAAACGCACAAAGGAAGACCCACAGCGATGAAGAACATCTCCCTCCCTTTTTGTCCGTTCGGTTGTTTTACTCCTATACCGGGCCCTAACTTCCACCTGTTTTCAATGTCAGCGAGACAACAAAAACAAAAACATCCCCACCTGAGACTCAGATATTGGAGGACGCGTCACGTGCATCCAGGCGGACGTACCAAGGGTTAGCAGCAACACTTCTAAAACAGGTTGCTTCCGGTGTGCCCACCGGACACGTGACACACAACGACAGTTGTGTTGGTGTTGGGATGCCGGGACAGGTCACACAACGCCCAGAATCAGAAAGCAGACGAGCGTCGAAAACAGTGAAGCATCTCATTTACGACCGTAACAAAAAAAAAAAACTCCGGACCGAGAGATAAAGATAAGCCGTAATATGTCACGGGGCACAGCTGCGCTCGAGCAAGCTCAGCCCACAAGCGGAGAATGTTAGTGCGCTTCTGAAATTCTTACTGTATCCTTCTTGGAAAACTGACTTTTTTTTAATGATTTCCAAACAGGAGCATCGACACCTGTGCCGTGGACCGGTTCACACGCCTCCGAACCGATAGAAACAGGTATATAAAGGTTGCCCCGACCTCAGCGCGAGTGTGTGAGAGAGTTTGGGGTTTTTTTTCCCTATAAAGTTAAATGCGTTACGCAATCTTTTATTACAAAAACTCTTTGGAAAAAAACAAATATGTCCACTATGCCCAAGCAACTAAGTTCGATATTGCAACACACGAGCTTCATCGAAACGTCATACAGGACGTCACATCCATCGTGGGACTCTCCAAGATATAGGCATCGAGATTGCACTGTACAGGTTTTAAAGTGGTTGTGAGCTAGAATTCCCCGCCCATACAGACTAGTGGGAATGTGTCCGGGAACGAATGACTGGGCGAGACGTGATTGATTCATCCGTGTACCTGACCACACACACACAGATATTTAAATCGATATTAAAGTTTGTCAAAGATTGCTAGAGTCTGCTGGACATTTACTAAAAACATATCTAAAACTTCAATCTACCGGAAAACGGGACCCAAATCCCGTGTTAATGCTTGCGCCACATTGAAGAAACCAAACTTCCCATTGCCTACGGGGAAGTTAACGATCGCTCGATCGGTGTAGTAACCTGTTGCTGAGAGACGTGGTCCGGGATGTAAAACGATGAGGTTTCATTACCGTCTTAATATCTCACAGCCACTCACACACGCATACCCTTCCCCTTAATGGAAGTTTTTTGAGTCAGTTCCAGGGTTGATGGGAAGAAATTAACAGCCGCTAAGTGAAACGGATTTGCCCTTACGCGGGGCTCTAATTGGCGACCGTTTCACTGTGATGCGTGCGCGTGTGTTGTTCTTCAGCTTGGACGGTTTGGACGGCAGTATCATTCCTTGCTATCAGCTCACACCGAAGTATGATATATGTGGGTAGATGGTGGAAGCAACGGGAGACTTCTTTACCGAAAGGCTAAAAACAAATAGCAATGACGACTTTGAAGCAACAAAAACAGGTTGTAGGTTAGGATATTCAGACATCAGGCGGCAAAAGACATCAGTTTGAATGTTTCGATTATCTCACGAATCTCCAAACCTGGAGGAGAGCGGTTAGTAAAGCGCAACATCAACTCCCGGATGTAACTTGGCTGCTTGCAGAGCTGCAAAATAGTATTAACAAAATCGGAAATGATGCATGAGTCATGCAGCCAGTGCGATTGTCACAAACACCAGTCACACCGTTGCCTATCCACGGTCCACGGTGAGGTGGATTCTGGCGGAACCTTTCGGCTCAGCTGTGTACTGCTTGACTCACTGGACTGATGGACAGTAGTTGCAGCCGAGTGTACCAACAATCAACCCGCAAGTGGACCTCTGTTGATAAATCCCTTTCTATTAACTTATCCGCCATTCGGTCACCCCTGTCACTGTCGCATCCCTTGCATTCGATCCCACCAATTACTTGCACGTCCACGGTCCAGAGAAAAATAAAAAACCCTTCCCGCGCGCGTGCCTGCGTGTTCGTGTGTCCACATCGCATTAGGATGTGGTTTAATATGCAACGGTGGCGCACAAATCAAGAACGCAAAAGCGGAAAACTGCCTCGGCGACCTCCCCATCATAATTGGGTCCCGGGACCATTATCCAATTGTAATGCCGCACGTCGTACGTAACTTGTGGGGACTACAACACTGCGCGGAGCAACATTTGCCCGCGTGTCTATGTGGAGCACTGTGTGACATATCTCAGAGAGAAAAGAACAAAAAAAACAACAACAACTCTTCTAAACGGTAGAAAGGCGAAAACAAACGGTCATTAAGAAGGTTCACAGAGTGTGTAATGCACGGCAAATGCGTTTCATTCGAACACTGCAAGCACACACACACGCAGAAATAGAATAATTAGAGTGAAAGGAAGAGCCGACGGAGCGAAAG
>KZ063424.1:15615-35552 GCA_002091835.1 Anopheles maculatus | reverse complement strand
GGGCTTCGACATCAGGGGCACGATTTTCGCCCGATCTCTCCAATTCCTTGGGTTCGCGGATGACATCGACATCATCGGGCGAACATCTGCGGCGGTGTGCGAAGCGTACACCCGACTGAAACGCGAGGCCGATAGGATTGGATTGAGGATCAATGCGACGAAGACAAAGTACCTGCTTGCCGGAGGCACTGACCGTGATAGAGCACGACTCGGAAGCAGAGTATTAGTTGACGGCGACGATCTCCAGGTAGTACAGGAGTTTTGCTACCTTGGCACGATCGTAATTTCGGACAACAACGTAAGCAGCGAAATCCGAAGGCGCATTGTTCAGGGGAATCGTGCCTACTACGGACTCCACAAACTCCTGAGATCCAGAAGACTCCAACAACGCACGAAATGCGCCATATCTCGCACACTGAGACGGTCGGTAGTCCGGAGGACGCCAATGTACTCGCCATTTTTGAACGGCGGGTGCTGCGGACTATCTTTGGCGGTGTGTGTGAGCAGGGCGTGTGCCGAAGGAGAATGAACCACGAGCTAGCTGAGCTGCTCGACGATGCAGACATCCTGACGGTTGCTAAAGCCGGAAGGATACGCTGTTTGGGTCACGTGATGAGGATGCCGGACTCATGCCCTTCCAGGAAAGTGCTCGTCAGCGACCCGTTCGGCACGAGGCGTAGAGGAGCACAGCGAGCTCGTTGGCTGGATCAAGTGGAGTCAAACCTGAGGGATATCGGATGCAGCCGGGGATGGAGGAGTGCAGCCATGGACCGAGGTTCCTGGAAACGGATTGGACACCAGGCCATGTCTATTCGACGTGCTCCATAGGAGCAGGCCACGAAAGAAGAGACAAGATAGTTGGTTAGTCACTCCTCACTATGGGGGAACGGCCCAGATGAGACTTGAACCCCGGTCCTGCCGTGTGAAGACCGGCGCCGTTGTCGCATCACCACCGGGCCGCCCCTTGTGATCTCCTAAACACGGCCAAATCCAAACATTTTCCTGTCAATTATTTCACACGAAGAATGATCGCCATAGTAATAGAAGTTTCTAATGACATGTAAAAGAGAGCAATTTTTCTAAAAAAAAAATACCTTTCTCATCTGGAGAGAGTATAACCCTAAATTTGGCATCATTTCTCTCCAGCTACACGGTATAAACAGGAGTCCAGTTTGCTAGTATATGACCTCCGATGCGATCTATTCGACCAAACCTCGAGACGCGACGAAAAGCGTTCTTTTAATGACCTACTAAAGCTTTAACTTCGTACTGTCTTCTTCTTCTTTCTTGGCCTAACGACCTTTTAGGTCATACCTGTCATTTCTGGCTTACTAGACTTATTGTTACCGCATACGTTGGATAGTCAGTCCTCACTGTGGGGGAACGGCCCAGATGAGACTTGAATCCCGGTTCTGCCGTGTGAAGACCGGCGCCGCTGTCGCATCTACGACCGGGCCGCCCGTGTACTGTATATCCAAAATTAGTCACTTTATTTGCAGCCATACCTTAAAGTAATACAACACACAGCCGGCTGTCCTTCTTCTGCCAGTGTTTGTTGGTAAAAAAGAGATAGGACATCTCACCATCATTATTACCCACGAACATACTTGCCTTGTGGCTTGCCAGCCATCCATTTTCAATGCCATTCCGACCATTCCTATTGATGGTTTCGCCAAGCGCTCTTATGCACAGTATTGTAATTGTAATATTGATTGTTGGCGGTCCCCCCGCCCCCCCCTATTTATGATGTCCGTCGATTGTTGGGCCCGATATGGCATTGGCGCAATACTTTTGTACTACAATTTTGATTGTTCTCGGGCACCACGGTCTCGGTTCCCCATGTGCGCCATTTTGATTGAAGGTTTAATCATCATGCCCGGTTGATTGTGGTGATGTTTTGAGCGTGTAAACACTAACCCGCGGTTAGAAGAATGTAGCGAATGCAATAAAACCAAACCGTTCTAAACACGTACGACGGCGACGATCGTTTTTATTCTGCCTAGCACATATTTGTCGTGGATAATGAATCTACAATATAAATTAAAATATCGTCCCGTTTCCGCCACAGAAAACGAAGGTTGCTCAACTAAACAAAAATAATTGAATGTTGCATAAAAAAAAAAACAAGCGAAAGATTAATTTACAATATATCATCAATACGCATCATTCTTTTCAATCTCACTTGAGGCAAATCAGTCAAACTAAAGCACGCGTCACGGGAAAATCAGATATCGAGAAATGGTTTACGCTTCCGGTACTTGGCAACGTAATCGAGGATGTTAAGCTCTTCCCTGTTGGTTGAAAAATGAAATCAAAAACACACACACACACACAATTAAATCAAATCGGAACCGTATTCGTACCGCACCAACCCAAAACATACCTATCGTCCTTGGCGCGTGATGTATCGTTCGGGATGGTGAAAGTGTTTTCCTTGTTGACACCATCCAGCGGTTCCTTCGTCGGTTCTGGCTGATCAACGCTTCCGGTGCTACCGGTCGACACGTTTGCCCGCTCGCTCGACAGTACGTTACGGTTGACGCAACCGGCTGGACATTTGCACCCGGGATGGCACAGGATACCGTGCTTCTGGCACCCGCACCGTTTCGACCCACAGTTACCCATACAGCTGCAGCTAACCGGACCATTGGTGGTTTGATTGGCGAGTGCGACACTTTCGCGAACGGACATCATCTGTCAAAACGGGGAACAACCAAAGCTCAAAATTATCGCAAAAACCTCGAACGTGTGTATACGCACGCCTCGTGACTCTTACCTTTTTACGTTTGTGCAAAGGCGTACCGCGAAAATCGGGATGCACCGTTTCGACCCACAGTTACCCATACAGCTGCAGCTAACCGGACCATTGGTGGTTTGATTTGCGAGTGCGACACTTTCGCGAACGGACATCATCTGTCAAAACCGGGGAACACCAAAGCTCGAATTTATCGCAAAAACCCTCGAACGTCTATACGAACGCCTCGTGACTCTTACCTTTTTACGTTTGTGCAAAGGCGTACCGCGAAAATCGGGATCAAGCTCCTTTTCTAGCAGCTCCTTCGACAGATCGTCTTCGTCCTGCTCCTCATCAGACAGCTCCATCGCATCGTCCTCGTCCGTAGCGAGTTCCATGTGGTGGTCCTGCAACCTGCGCGGCAGCTGACACTTCCGGCGCGGTGGAACATGCTCGTCGAGCTTTTCCTGCAGCAGCTGGACGGTTCGTTTGTACGATTCGAGCTCGTCACGCAGCTCATCGATGCGCCGGATCGCTTCCTCGTGCACGGTGTCCGGTTGTGTGGGGTGATCGGCGTTCTCGGCCGGCACAGAACTGTTCGCGGCGGTACGCTGCATCAGTAGCAGCGCCAGCTTGTCTTCGTACGTACGCTCGAGCTGTACCACCTGCTCCCGGTACTGCTTTTCGGTCAGCTGTAGCTGGGCCCGGGCTTGACCCAACGCTTCCTCCTGGCATTCGCCTGTCGCCTGCAGTTCGACCAGCTTGAAGCGCGTCTCGAAGAGCCGAGTGTGCGTGTGGACCAACTGTTCCAGCAGTCGCTGGAAGGATTCGCGCGCCTCGGGCAAACTGGCAAGCCCTTCGCCGAACGCCGCTAGCTGCGTTTCCGTGTCCACGGTGTGTATTTTCTGCTGCAGATCGGCAATCTGTGCATTGCGATACTCGAGATCGGTTTCACACTGGCGTATCTCTTCCTCTAGCTCGCGCCGCTGCTGAACACGATCATCGATCGACCCATCCGCACCGTCCTCATCCTCCACCCCGGCCAGATCGGTCAGCTGGGCCTGCAGCTGGTTCAGCTTCTTCGACTGCTGGGCGCGCTGGGTGCGCAACAGTTTCAGCGTAACCGATGCTTCCACCGTGTTGCATATCAGCTCCAGCTCGTGCTTTATCCATTTGGCCGCATCGGCACCGCGCAGTACAGACCGGTCGGCCGCACTCGGATTGCGCTGCCGGCGGTCGAGCGTCGCTTTCAGCCGCTTGTTCACCAGGATCGTTTCGTCCATCTTGCGCTGCATGATGCGCTTCTGCAGCGTGTACGTCGTTTCGAGCTTTTTCAGCTCGAACTGCCGTTTGCGATCCTTCGCCTTCAGCTGGATAATTTCCTTCTCCCGGTTGACGCGCCACTGGCGGAAGTTTTCACTCTCGGTTCGCAGTGCCTTCTGCAGTTTGACGCGCGTCGCCTTCATTTCCTGAATTTCCGCGCTCAGGCCCGCAATGCGCTGGGCATCGTTTTCGTTCAGCTTCAGCAGCTTGGCCTGCCGCATACTCTTCTGCCGCAGCACGGCCAGTTCGCTTTCGAGCTGCTGCACCTTGCGCCGCCGTTCCTCGGCCAGCTTCGTACGCTTGTCGCCCGCTTTCGTGTGTTCGTGCAGTGCGTTCAGCTCGGTAAGTTGTTCCTCGAGCGTCGCTATCTGCCGCTCGTACTCGCGCAGCTGCTCGGTTAGCTCGCGCTCCCGGTTGCTGGTGATCGTCTGGACCACGGAACTGTTGTCCAGACATTTGCGGTGCAGTTCCTCCTTCAGTGCAAGCTGCCGTTTAAGCTGGCTCAGCTCACTGTGTATGCGCATCTGCTGCTGCGTGTGCAATGTCGATTTCGCCTCAATCTCCTCCGAGCGCAGTTCATCGTCTGTGCCGGGCGCGCACGAGCTAACGGCTGGGCTTGATAGGTTGTGTATACCGAGCGCAAACACTTCTTCTTTGTATTTTCGCAACAGTGCACCGATTTCGCGTCGCATATCGCCTTCGCCAGCGGTCCCATTTTCGGGCGTACCGTTCGCTTCGTACTTGCTCAGCACCTGCTCGATATCGTCCAGCAACTTCTCCGCCGTCATGGCACGCATCTCGTTCGAGCCGAGCTCGTGCAGTGTTGATTGTAGCTGCATCTGGAGGTTCCGATTGTTTTCCTGCAGCTTCTGCACATCGGGTGCGTACGAGCTGTCTTTTCGCGGCGATCGCAGATCCGTATCGGACAGGCCGTGGGTGAGCGTTGCATGTACGGGGAGTGGTACACGGAACTCACCATCCTTTCGCTCACCATTATCTTGCATTAGCGACAGTATCTTTAGACGCAGGTCCTGTACCGTTGCTTCCAGCTGCTTGATGCGTGCCTGCTGCGGATCCTGGTTGACGATCGGTTTGTTTTTGATCTTGCACACACGGTACGCGTACCGTAGCGTGCTGACCGTTTCCGATAGATTGTAATCCGCCGGCGACACGCAAGCAATCATCAGCGTGTACGAATTGCCGCCCAACGAATCCTGCAGCAGTCGGGTGAGCTTGGACGTGCGGTACGGTATGTGCGTTTTGCCCGGCCCACCATTCGTGCTACCGAGCGCTGTGATAACATTCCCGAGCGCTAGCAAACATTTGTTGATCTCGACACCTTCCTTGAACCGATCGCCCGTGGTGTCCGTTTTTTTCGACCGCTCTGAACCAGCCAGATCGACCAGATGAAACTTGGACCGAATGACACTGTTCGCGTCGGTGTGGCGTGTTTGTTGAATGGTGAGCGTAAAGATGGCGTGGCTTCGGCTCGACACGTTATTCATGGCGGTTGCACGCACCACCCGTCCCGTCGAACCGCGCAACAAGCAATCGAACGCATCCTGCTTGGTGGTCGCCCGTACGTCGGTTAGTCCCTGCAGTATAATGTCTCCGCCGGGCGCTTCCCGTATCTCGATCGGTTGCCGGTCCGTGCCACTTTTCTCCTCCAGCAAATCGTAAACATTATCCTGGTACACCTCGATAAAGGAGCAGGTAACGTTCGTGTTCATATTCGCACACGGTGCCCCATCCGATCGGTCGTCAATGATGCTAAAGATGTCGACGATCGCGCGCGGAATAACGCCCATATTGTCGCCCGTTTGGCCCGAAAAATCGGTCCCCATTGTGAAGGTTTTACCCGAACTCGTTTGACCGTACGCTAGGATGGTGGCATTGTAACCGGCAAACAGTTTTGTGAGCAGTGGGGCTACCGACGCCTCGTACAGTTGCGACTGGACGGCGCTGGGCGCAAACACATAGCTGTAGGAAAAAATGTCGGAAGCAGAACGGCCACCACACACGAGTATTTGTGGATGGTCCGGTGCTGCTTGCTCAACCACAGTTTGGCATCCACGAGCCTGCTCGGCCTGTGACATGGGCCGGATGCGCACCGCCACCTTCACACATTCTGGCCCGGACATTTCTGTCTTCTGTCGCAAACCCGTCTGCAATGGGGTTCAAAGGGAGGGTGGAACATTAGCGACAACGAATGTGAATCAATTATTTACTTTTCCCCCAAAAGGATGAACAAAACAATAGCGTTACCAAGAACGATGCTCCGTCTATAACGAAAGCGCCTACACGCACACACGCACTCTGATGCTAATATACGGTGTTTCGCCTTGCGTTGATTGGTGCACTAATCAATATACATAACAAACACAAAATTATATTATTTGTAACGTATTCGAAATACGATATACGATATTTGAAGTCAACACTGCACAGTTTGCAAACCACAATCAGATGGTAATGGCGGTCTTGCTTTACCAAGCGGTGGCGTTCCGATGGTTGAGCGGTTTATCTTGAAATGGCGGTTACAAAACGAAAATTTGTATGTCAACTGTGGATTTTGACAGCTCGCTAAAAGAGCAGGACGGCGAATAGAGGCAAAGCGAGAGAGCGTACACAATGTTTATTGTTGAACGAATATTGTGAACGTTGAAACGTTTACAACTTTAAAACAATGGGAAAACGTTGAAGCACGTATTATTAACGTATTATTAAATTATATAAACAGTTCGTTTGCATGCGTAGGAAGGAAATGCTGCAGCAATATGTATATGTGTGCGCAGGGTTGAAGTATTGCAGTAAAGGATGTAGCATTGGAATGTGATGCACACACGAAATGTCAGTTGCGAAATGTAAACAGCGAGAACTGTCAACATGGAACAAGCAAACTTCGAAATTTTGTTATCACTGAGCTCGTGAGATTTGGGTGGTAATAGATTTTGTGAGACAATCGAATCGGGGAAAACCTCCCAGCAACGTGTGGTAATGCAAAAGATGTTTTGTTGTGGTGTGATAATTGATTTTTTTGTTGTTGCTTGTCGCTTGCAAACAGGTTGGCTCGGAGCGCAGCATACCTCGTCGCGGTGGCGGTATCACACTTCATTTACTTTTACGCGATATTCGAGCGAAAAAAAGGTGGAAACAGCTAGAGTTTTTGTTCTCTTCTCGGAGCGGTTGTCGAAACGAAATAACTGCCTTTGACCGATGGCACCAATCAACCGTAAAGCACAACCATAGCGCAATTAGGCCAGCGAAAAAAAACAAAGAAAAATACGAACGACACAAATAATCGATATCTTCGGGTTTGACTGCTGTAACTGCATCCTCCATCTTTCAATCAACGCCCGGACGAGCGGTTGTTCCGTTTCCGGGCATTATTTCCATGGTGGTTGCGGTTAGGCAACAAGTCACCGGACGCGGATGGTCGCCGGGCCAGCAGACGGCGGCGGCTCGTTACAGACAGGTGGTGTGGCACCCGCGATGGCGAAGAACCAGGAACCGAAAGCGCCGATACACGATCGTATCGGGCTCGATACGAAAGATGCGCTGCAGTGTCTACACGACTTTGCTGAGCGGCCACGAGGAACGGTTCCGGCGGCAGTTTTGGTTGGAAAAGATACGCTCCACGCTTGTCGGCACATCGACCAGCCCGCTCGGGTGGTTCCCGGTGCTGGCCTCACTGCTGTGCGCTCTATCCCTTACCGTGACCGGTTACTACTGGTCAGCGGGACTGCTGGCGGCGCTACTGCTGCTGACCGTGGCGGTAGTCGTGCGCGAAAACAATCTGCGTAAGACGGAAATTTTTCGGAAGCTGCGTACGGTGCTGCTCGAGATACGGCTTGGTATTGTGCTGTGCAAGGACTGGACGATCGATAACTACCCGCACCTATGCAGCCCCCTGTCACCCTGTGTCACGCTCCAGTGGACGTATCGGGATGGACATGTCGTTAATCTGCCCTGGGCGTTGCTGGTACGGGGTGACCACATCGTAATGCGCCCGGGCCAGGTATCGCCCGGCACGTGCCAAGAGGTGGGAGGAAGGGGCCGTCGGTTTAAGTGTGGTGAAACGTACGGACTGCAGCAACCGACGGAACCGCCCGTCAAACCGATTGCCCGTACGCCGCTGCCGGATCTGGTGTGCGTTGTTGAGGCGACACCGTATCTGGACATACTGCGCAAATCGCTCGACAGTTTTCTGGATCGTCCAAAAACGATTATCAATTTGCAGCGGGATCTGCTGGTATCGCGGTGTTTGCAACGGTGGGGCCTCGGCGTGATTCTTTTCTTAACCGTGTCGATCGGTATACTGCGCAACGTTGGTCTGTACCTGCAGGGCAAACTGCCCACCAATTGGATGAATGTGTTTCTACTTAATCCCACCGCTGCCATACTGCCGCTGCTGCCACTCATCTTTCCCCTGCTCTGGATATCGATCAATCTGTGGGGTGTGGCACGGCTCGAAACGCTCCTCTCCATCCCGCAGGCCGTAATGCGGGCACAGGCACAGAAGTCTTTCGCCGAAGATCTCGACACACCGACGTGCGATCTTGACCACGTGAAGCTACCGCGGCGTACCGTGTTTTTCTACTGGTGGCAGCTGCTCAAAGGACGATCGGAGCTGCTCGGGCGCAGTGCCAGCGTCGTACAGGTGCTCGGAACCATCACGGTACGGCCGCGGCGCGCGTACAAACTTACCCGATCGGTGAACGTCGGTGAAGCTTACATTTGCATTCCCCTTTCCATTTCGCAGGCTCTTTGCTGTGTCGATAAGAAGGGTATCCTATCGTGGCCTAATCCAACCGCCGAAAAAGTGTTCTTTCTGCGCAATGCACGCGAAGGTGACCACAACACGGATCAGTCGGAGCAGAGCAGTCTCAACTCGCAGGTATAGTTGCACGTTGGTGATCCGGGCCTAGCCTAGCCACCAGCACAAACACACACCCACACACACACACACTCACTGCTGCACGGCCAATTGTTTTGCCATGTTAAACTGGAAAAATACATCACTTCATTCCAAAACCTATCGCTACCAACCTTTCGCATTCCTTACGCAGTAGAAGCCGTATTGATTACCCCATTTACTCCCCCTTCATTTATCCGTCCTACGAGCAGCCTGTTTTCTTTTCGAACTCACCAGCGCAACCCGCCAAAAACGGAGCGCCAGGCTGGTGTGAAATGCTTGTGTTTCCTTCTCCACTGTCCGTTGTTTGGTTGTGAAATCGCTAACTTACTTCTGTCAATTGTTTTCGTTTAAAATTTTGCTCTCTCTTTCTCTCTCTCTGGCCTAGTATTTACGAACAAGACCGTAGAACAAGTGGTGTACATAAAACCTTACAAAACAATGTGTGTTCTTCTCTTATCGAATAAATCACGCCCGTACCTATCCCACTTCCGATTTCATTCATTGTGATTTTTTTTTTCATGCAGCACAGCACAGTCACAAACATTACAATGCTATGTTACCTGCCGGTTGTGTCAATTTACAATTACCAAAACAAAACCCTGACTATTTTACAGTGCTGCCAGGAGCATTACCACCCACTCTCACATATCATCGAGCTGGTGATTAATAGTGTTTATGGTTTATCTTTATACAATTATGTTTTTGTCCTATCGTTTCTCTATATTTTCCACCACTATACGTTTTTTGGCGCTGCACGAGTGTGCAGTGTTTTTGTCCGTTTTCCACCGTATTTATCTCTCTCTCTCTATTGTTATTCTTATTTATGTATCCTGTTTAGTTTTGTGTTTCCGATAAGAGCAAAATGTTACTACTGGTTTACCGGAGATATTGTTTTTTTTTCTCTATTTTTCGCTACCGCTTGTTTGGGTATATAGTTAAAAACAATCTTTTTTCAAAACGCTTTATTTGTGTGACGCTGACATTGGTTTGTGTGTGTGTGCGAGTGTGTTTTTATGTGTTTTATTTATTATTTTATGTATGTCATAAGTTATATATGCATAAGATTCACAAGAGGCTAGCATTTCCGGACAAGTAAAGCCATGCAGAAATGTATTTGTCATATTTTCACTGTGTCCTTTATCTGTATCTAGTATACCGTTCGATTAATTGTTAGATTTGCTTGTATGTTTGGAGCGCACACGCCTAAATGTATATTACACATTATTCGCCATTCAATAGGGGCCAATGCAAACAGTGACAATTATTTAGAAATTCGGATACTGTCGTTAGTGGTTGTGACATAGATCGATTACTTCGATTCATAGCTTTGAAGGTGATGGGCAATTGAACAAGACAAGATTTCCAAAAATATAAAAAAAACATTGTTTGAGTTTTGCCCTTTTTCTGGCAAAAAATTTGTTTGAAAGGATGATTTTCTCAAAAATTTCAACTAAAATTTACAGAAACGCAAAACTAAGTTGATTCGTTGGAAAAGTTTAACTTCATTTATGTATTTTAAAATACAAGGGTGGTCTTATTCAATTGTCCATCACTGTGTGTATGTACTTTTGCCAATTTTGTGTTAATTTTTTATTTGGTTACCTCTCAACAACAAGATGGTGGTTATTGGTACTTAAGGCTACTTATATGTATTATGTCTTTTAGTGTAACTTGTCAAAAAACAAAACTGTCCTACTCTTTTGATGACGAAATAGCCAGTTAGAGCTAAAACTGATTGGTTTCTGACATACAAAAAGGCTTGAAATTTGTGTTGTTTCGGCAAGCAAATGTTTTGGTACAAGTGTCACGCTGTCTTTTCGTCACTGCTAGCTGTTCGAATTGTGTTATTTATTTTTGTGTTAAAGTAACGTGTTTTTAGTCCCCTAGTCTTTAATTCTTTGTTTTTAATTTAGTATTCGGAAAGTATGCAACTATTAATACAGTTTCTTTCTTGTCTCTCCTTTACTGTCTGTTTTTCATCATCGTAGAGCTCGCAGAAGGAACCACTCGGGGCAATTGCGGAGGTACTAGATCTTACGCACGACCAGCACAGTCCGTTCAAGCTCGAGTTTGACGATCACGATTTTAAGAATCATCTAACCTCACTGAAACCACTCGGTAAATACACCGCTTAGATGGATTAATCGTCTTCGGCCATTTGAAACTGTAAGCGTGTTTTCTTTTCCTCACACATACCGCAGGTATCGCCATCCTGGTAAACACGTGCTGTCCGCTGACGCAAGCACACTATGCCAAGTTCTGTGGCCACGTGACGGCAGCCGCGATGCTCGATAAGGATCTCGTTCCGGTCACCAATCGGTATGCGATTGTTGAGTCGAGTTTGAATTGCTTTATGCATGGGTATGTACTAGACATACCAACGTCTAGTTTTTTGGTGTTTTTATCACTTATTTATTCTCATACTGTTATCGTTTCGCCATCTTCACGCCCATTAAATTTGCGGCAACATAATGTTTTGAAAATTTAGATTACCTTTAAATGGATTCCACATTTTATCCCTACTTGTGGGATTGTTATGCGTATACCCTACACCCTATTTTATGGGGGTTCAGCTACATCAATGACTATGTAATTTATTTATCTGTCTATACATTCATTAATTGCTCCTATTTCTTTTCAATATTACCAAAGAACATAAAAATCGCTTGTTCATTTTCCTAAGACCAGTTGGTGAACTAGTAGGTTTTTATTAGCCATACATGAACACACTGCACACAACGTTTTAGCTGTGTTGAAAACGATGAAACCACAGATGTAGGTAAATGATGTGTATTCCGTTCCTTGTATACTTCCTCCAAGCATGGCGCGCTACTGTATCGCGCGTTACTTTGGATCCGCTTGTGAGATAAAGATTGTTTTGTTTAGTTTATTATTCATTTTCTCAAATCCACAACAAACCGCCACAATCACTAGCATCCTTTTTTTGATTTTCTTTTGCATCGTCATGTCACTAATAGAGGTACCTAATCAATTGCTACACCGCTCTTACGAGTACACTTTACGTATACTTGTTATGTTTTTTTCTTCTGTTGTTTCTACTTTAACGTCAATAAATGTTCTCACTTGTAACCACTTTCTTTTGGACAATGGTTTGGTTGTTAATCGTTTGTGTTCGTGCGGTAAAGATCTTTCATTTAATAAATGGACGAGAAATGGCGTCTAAAAAAAATTAAAATTTCATACTCAGTCACAAATGTGACAGATTGGGTCGAAGTCAATACTAGTTAAACGCCACGAACTACCAGAAATGAAAATGTATGTATAATGCTCGTGCCTGAATTGGTTTTGTCGCATAGATACATTTAATTTCTTTCGTTGCTCACGTTTCTAAGCATCCAACAGCTCCCGTACGTAGTAGCAACACGGAATGAACAGTAGAAGCTTTGTTTTTTGTTTTCGGTCAAATGGGTTATTTTTTTTTTCGATTTGTTTTGCTGTGTGTGGCTTTCTGTGAAAATTCTTACATGTGTAACTGTGTCTGAAATTTGTTGTTAGAGTTGCAAGTAGTAGCACCTGTTAACCCGAGAAATGGGGGAGATCAAGCTTATTACAATAGACTATGTGATACCTGATGCTGTACTAATGAGATGCAAGACCATGGGTTCAACATCTGCTGCGTGTGCAGCATTTCTTGGATACCGAAGGACCAGCCTGATGGTCTTGAACAAATGTGAAGAAAAACGAAACCTTTTTAAGCGATACAAGAAGCTACATTGGTCAATAGAAGCACAATCAGAGTGTTCCATTACGCGCATCGCACAAGGAAAACAAGCGTCTACATGTCTGGAAACGGTGCACGATTCGAAATATCTCTACGAATCCGGCAAACAAACCACACCAGTTTAGCTGCACTTGTTGAATACACATCCGATATGCGTCAGTTTGATAATGTGTGATCATGTACGTGATAAACGATACAGCAGACTGTCTCGAATCGGATGTATAAAGCCATTTTGTTTATCTCGAATCGCACATCTGTTTGGAAAATGAAGACGCTTGATCTTTGAAACTCTGTATGTTCAAATCGTGTATATGTGAGTGTGTGTGTGTGTGTGTGTGCGCGAGTGCGTGTGTGTGTGTGCAGTATGTTAAATTGTATTTATTGAATTATTGACTGACGTGTTTTCGGTCCTTTATCGCTACTTCCTGTCAACGCGAAATTCGCACCAAACCTCGTACTTCGATAGCCGGTGCCTGTGTGAACTCGCCAAGCAGATCGGATTTTCACCCCAGGCCCGTGACATCTTCCAGCTGGAAGGTCAGATCTCGAGCTATCGCCATCTGGTACTGTATTTTACATCTTGGCTTATAAAACATGTCGCCCGCCACTAATAATAATTTGTCTTTCTTTCTTACCCTCGCAGCAACCGGATGTGGTACGGCGCGATATACGCTTTGCACGGTCTCTGCAGCTAGCAACGAAGGTGAAGGTTCCGTTCCCCCATTCACTGTCGGTGGTAATGCGCGAGATCAACAATGGTTCGCTGCAGCTGCTTACCCAAGGTACGGCGGACATCGTGCTGGATTGTTGCGATGATTACTGGGACGGGCAGGATCTGCAACCGTTAACGGAAAAGGAACGAAAGCGTGCGCAGGACTTTTACCAACGCTCGGCACTGACCGCGTACTGTACCGCGTTTGCATATAGGCCGCTGCGGCACGGCATTAGTGGGGCTCTGTCCGGCGGTCCTAAGGGTGGCAGTGTTGCATATCTGGAGCTGCCACCCGAGAGCAAACATCGGCGGGATCTGTATCGGCGCGAAAACTATAGCGATCTGGTCGGTGGTGGTCAGTCACTGATTGGGTGTGCCGATTGTGGCATCGACAGCGTTGATGGAGGTGTTGGCGGATTGCGTGCGGGTGGCAGTGTGCTGGGTGGTGGTGTGGCACCATTGGCCCATCACTCCATCTCCACCGATTCGCTACTGTTTACCGACAGCCGGGACGATGACATCTCGGACGTGGATGGGTGTTACCGGATGCAGTGTCACCAGGTGTTTATCGGCATGGTGACGATGCAGTACCAGGCGCAGACAGACATTGTGCAACTGATCGAGCGACTCGAGCGGGCCTGCATCCGGTTCGTGCACTTCAGCAAAGAGAACGAGCTGCGGTCGCGTGTCTTCTCGGAAAAGATGGGCTTAGAGAGTGGATGGAACTGTCACATCTCGCTGCTGAGCGATGCGGACAGCCGCTCGTCGACTCCGACACGTGAGGCGGGCGGTGATGGTGGAGAGGATACGGGTAATGGTGGTTCCGAGACGATGGGTGTGTGTGGTGGGGGAGAGCGCACCCGGTTGCTAGATTCGCTGCTAACGCCCGGAACGCTGGAAGCGTCGAAACCGCTCAGCTCGTCAGCACCGTGCGCCATCTCCAATCCGGATTCGAACAGTTTGCTTTGCGGTGGGGTCGGTGCTGGTGGACGAACTTCACCAGCACCGAGCGGACTCACCACGCCCGGCGAATGTGAGAACGGGGGGCAGGATCCAAAACAGCAGAAGGCAGTGGCCGGTGGTGGTCACTGTCGGTCCCTGAGCTGCCTCACGGACAGCACCGAACAGAGCGCCCCGATCAACTTCGACATGTCGAATCGGGCCAAGCTGCCGCGCGGTATCGAAAACATCCGACCGCACCTGGAGCACGTGGACAATGTGCCGCTGCTGGTGTCCCTGTTTACCGACTGCTCAGCCGAAGCTACACGCGAAATGCTCAACATCATGCAACAGTACGGCGAGATCGTCGTGTGTCTCGGGTCGTCCGCATCCAACTCCAACTCGGAGATCTTCCTGCAGGGCGATTGTTCGATCGCGATCGAACCACTGTACCCGCAGGTATGTCAAGAGTTTCCCGCCTACAGTGAATCAAACATCTACAACAATCGGGCCCGGTTGGGCTCGGCGAACGGCGGGGCCACGGGTGGTACACCGTTGCCCGATCGGTGCAAAACTATATCGCCCGTCTATTTAAGCCGTATCCTCAACTCGATCTCCTGCTCGATCGCAACCTGTCGAGACGATCCGATCTCGATCGTCGCTGTGATTGAGCTGTCGCGCCGTTTCATGGCCGGTTTGTGGAGTTGCGTGCAGTACTGGGCGTGCTGTGGGGCATCGCTCGCCATTATGAACACCATTACCGCGATCCTGTCGCTGCCACCGATGGTGATGCCGCTGCACACGCTCTACCTGATGTGCATTGTGGTACCGCTGGTCGCCTTAACGTTGCTGCGCGTAGAACCGGATCCGGCGCTAATGAAGCGCGCCACGGGCAAGAAGCAGAAGACGCTCAGCTCCCGGCTCGTGCTGTTTGTGATCTGGTGCTACGGGATTAAGTTTGCCATTGCTATTATTGTGCTGGTGCTTGCGTACTGCACGTTTCTGTCCCATCCGATCGAGCTGTTTGCTGGTGGTGGTGGTGTTGGCGAAAGCACCAGACGCCAGCAGGATGATCCCGAGGCGGTGGTACATCGGGATGTCGGCGAAACAGAGCAAGCCTTGGCCGGAGATTTACATCTGGCCCGTTCCTTCATACTGCTCGGCATCGTGCTACATTTTGTCACCATTTCAGCATCGTTTGTCCATCGGGATTACAACTGCTTTAAGCGCAGCCCGCTTAGCAATCTGTGCTGGGTGTCGGTAGTAGCGCTACTGCTACTAGTGCACCTGGGACTGGTTGTGCTGCAGCTCTGTACCGACGACTATCTCTGGCAGGAGATGGAACGTGTCTGGCCGATAGTGGTGTGCATCGTGCTAACCGTATTTGCCACCTTTCTCGCGAGCGAATTCTTCAAGTGGGAAGAAATCAAGTAAGTACACCTCTCAACAGACGAACACTGATGCACGTGATATTACCGTGCTAACCAACTCATCTTTATTCTGTATTGTATAGGGTCAACAATCGGTACATCCGCCGGGCGCGGCTAGACTTCGGGACGAAGCTTGGCATGAACTCGCCATTTTGAAAAAGCCCTCCGAAGCGCACTAAGCTAGCCATTCGAGCGTCTATGTGTTTGTTTCGCGTGAAAGTAGGAAGCTATAGGTCAATTGTGGAAGCTTACACTAAGAACGTTCGGAAGATGTTAAGCAACCAAGCCCAGCTAATGTGACTGTTGTTTGTTTTTGTTTTACGAATTAGAGATACACGCATTTCGAACGATTTACATTCTGTATCACCATGTATTTTCGTACGAATTAGAGATACACGCATTTCGAACGATTTACATTCTGTATCACCATGTATTTTCGCTTTTTTTTTTTTAATCTATCGAACGATTCTACCTACGATGATGCGTGGAGGTCATGGAAGAATAGGGAAGGACAATTTTTAAACAAAAGCACCAGAGCAGAATGCCGTATGCAGGACTGACTATCCAGCTACGGGTAAAAAGTCGCAAAGGAAAGACCTTTCGAGGTTTTAGAGCCAGAGAAGAAAAAGTAGAGCCGGGTGCCATCTACATGGTGGTTTAACTTATGCCGAGCAGATTAGACGAATTTAATTGCGTGTGTCTATGGATTGTTTTGAAAATGGAAAATTTAATTATAAACGCTAACTATTTCTGAGCGTTTGCTGCCATGTTGTGATGTGAGGGCGAGTTCAAGTTACAAGCTGTAGGCGTAAGTGTGCATGATTGTGTTCATAAAGTCGGGGACATCTTTATTCTGTATTGTATAGGGTCAACAATCGGTACATCCGCCGGGCGCGGCTAGACTTCGGGACGAAGCTTGGCATGAACTCGCCATTTTGAAAAAGCCCTCCGAAGCGCACTAAGCTAGCCATTCGAGCGTCTATGTGTTTGTTTCGCGTGAAAGTAGGAAGCTATAGGTCAATTGTGGAAGCTTACACTAAGAACGTTCGGAAGATGTTAAGCAACCAAGCCCAGCTAATGTGACTGTTGTAGAGTATCTCGTTAATCTTTTTGTTTTTGTTTTACGAATTAGAGATACACGCATTTCGAACGATTTACATTCTGTATCACCATGTATTTTCGCTTTTTTTTTTTAATCTATCGAACGATTCTACCTACGATGATGCGTGGAGGTCATGGAAGAATAGGGAAGGACAATTTTTAAACAAAAGCACCAAAGCAGGATGCCGTATGCAGGACTGACTATCCAGCTACGGGTAAAAAGTCGCAAAGGAAAGCTAGTATTTGCAGGACAAGACCTTTCGAGGTTGTAGAGCCAGAGAAGAAAAAGTAGAGCCGGGTGCCATCTACATGGTGGTTTAACTTATGCCGAGCTGACAGCAGATTAGACGAATTTAATTGCGTGTGTCTATGGATTGTTTTGAAAATGGAAAACTTAATTATAAACGCTAAACTATTTCTGAGCGTTTGCTGCCATGTTGTGATGTGCAGGCGAGTTCAAGTTACAAGCTGTAGGCGTAAGTGTGCATGATTGTGTTCATAAAGTCGGGGACTATCATTAAGTCTCACCCGTACGTTTGCGGAAGTTGCTGGAAGTTTTTGTCTCAAGTCGGTACATGTCGGAACATTCCAGCAATATTGTCATCACTGCCCTACCTGCTTACAACCAAATTCACTAGACTTATGATACCCACATGACGGAGTTCACTGGTAGGAGACTCTTCTTGTAATGCTCTTCTTGTGTTTTTTTTTACTGCCGCAGCCTTTGCTTCTGGCTAATGTAAGCTTTTTTGTAAGCTTTAGTTACCCTCTAGCAGTATATCGAGCCCTGTTCGCCATGCCCATGAAGGAAGCTTTTATAGTTTTGCAATTTCTTCTTTTTTTGCATCAAACTATTGTATAAATAAACCAGAAAAGAAGCCTCAATTTAGTCACCGTGTAGTTTGGAGTTGAAAAGAGAGGAAGGTTCCAACACTTTGTAGGCCCCAATCCTCCCCAGGAAAATGTGTAGAACAAGTTCAAATCGATTATTAGATGTAGAGAACAATGACGGGTTTTAGCAAACAAAAAAAAAACATATAAGATGCGTGTCTAGCCATGTGTGATCGTGCAACTTAAACTGCACGCGGGAAAACACACAAACTTGTTTGTTATTTATGTTACGTATTTTTGTTTTAGTTGCCAAAACTAGAAAACCGCCAGAAGACGTATATCTGTGTATTCACGAATAAACTGCAATTTTACACGTTTTGCGTACGTCTAGGTAACAGTACCGAATGAAAACGAAAATCAAATGAAATGCGTACGACTTTGTATATAGTTTTACATGTATCTGTATATGTATATATATATATATCTCTCTATATATGTATAGAACTCTAGAGATATATAGACTCTCATATACATATATAAATAGTTTAACTTTATTAACTGTTATATAATGTGTGTGGTTGGTAATTTCTTTCGTTTTGTTGCGATTGGTTCCTAATGATGTTGCTTTATTGGAAAGTTACAATTGATGAGAGTTGTCGCCCTGTGTGCTTGCTTGCTTATAGGGAGGGAGCGAAACAGTGTTTGGGGTTCTAACCTCAAAAAGAAGGGAGAGTTTGCATGATCTCACATCCTCGACAGTGCGCCTCGTAGCGAAAGAACAAGAAATGCCATATTGGCCGAAGCAGAAGAAGACGTGAAAGAAGGAATTAGTGAGTACTCACACACACACACACACACACACACACACACACACACACACACACACACACACGCACGCACACATACACACAAGAACGCATGAAACCATCGAGATAAGCCATGGGTGTAGTACACCATTTATCACAACGATAATCTTCGTACAGATACGCACGGGCGACGCACAAAACTATCATTGTTTATCCTGTTCCCTCGCTCTGCGCTCCCGTACTCTTCCCGGCTCTGTTAGGTCCACTGCAAACAGTAAACAGTGAATCGTGGGGGCCCAAACAAGGAACATGTGGACCGGTGGAACAAGAGCAAGAGTGTGAAAGAAAAAGCAAGAAGAGCAAACGCTCGGGTATAGGTAGGTGTGTGCGGTGTTACTGTTGTGCGGCGTACTGCATCTTCTGCTCGTTGTTCACCTTGAAGATGTTGGCCAGCTCGTCCAGCAGCGACTCGTAACGGAACGCGACCCGTATATCCGGCACATTCGTGCGCGTAATATCGTTACCGGCTACGCCCTCGCGCGTATAGTTCGGGCCCAACCAGTGCTGTTTCATCTTGTGCGGAAACCCGGACATCAGCACACTGTTCCGTGCCAGCTCGCACATATCGCACGAGCTAAGCTTCCACACCTGCGCCGCAATGCTGTACTCCTCCATCAGCGGCTCCTGCAACAAAAACAGTACGATGTAAGTGTTTGAGCTTGACACACCCGTTGCTCATGCTGTACAGTTACCTTGGTGTAGTGAAACTGGAGCGGATCATCGGTGGAGAGCGACACGACTAACCCGCGGGCCAGATACTCCGGGAACGGGTTGCGGTCGTAGTTGAGAAACAGCGAGTTGTTCGACAGCGGCGACATCGCGATTCCGATCTGGGCGAGATAGTACAGATACTGCAGGACCGGCACCTTGCGCAGCAACAAACCGTGCGAAATGTTCTCCGCCATCAGGTAACCGCAGACGAGATGCTGTACCGGGCCGGCCTCACCGCAGTGGGGCCGCAGCACGAACGTGTTGAGACCGCGTGCCGCCCGGAAGTGGTTCAGCACGGTCATGTTGGCGTACATGTAATAGATGTAGTAAGCGTACGGTGGATTCTCCTCGTCGGTCCACTGTTCCGGTGGAGTTACATCCCCGTCGAACAGCGGGTTCTCGGGCTTCGATTCATCGTCCACCGAGTCGAACCCGATCACGTACTGCAGGAAGGTGTGTATCTCCGGATGCTGGCTCGGATTGTTGGTCGCTTCGAACAGGGGCTTGAACACGTTGTCCAGTATCTGCTGGAACGAGGTCATCAGCTGGTTCGTTTTGAAGATGTCACTGTGAAGCGAACGCAAAGAAACTCCATTAGGAAAATGGGGGGGGGGGGGGGGGGGGGGGGAA
>KZ063424.1:0-15361 GCA_002091835.1 Anopheles maculatus | reverse complement strand
GGGGGGGGGGGGGGGGAGGGAGATGAAAACATTAAACCAAGCGTATCAACTTACTAGAGACGCGGTATTTGTATCAGCCAGCGGATGTTGTCCGAGTACAGATTACCGTCGATGGCCCACTTGGCCAGCTTGTACCACTCGTCCGGCGATTTGCCGTAGATCGAAAGGCGCAGCTCCGCGTTCTGGTACTTGCTCTCCTCAAAGTCGCTAGCCACCTCCTTGATGATGTTCGCAAAGTACTTCCCGTTCAGGTAGTTGTCCGTTTTGAGGAACACCTCGCGCAACCTCGACTCACCGATCGGATTGTACTTGGCGTTGAACTTGTCGAACCGGTGGAAGGTGTTACGGTCCGCGTGCACATCCAGCATGTCCACCGTCAGATCGTACGTGGTCAGATTCATCGACTGAAACACCTGTGCGAGCGTCATCGGTGTGCCCTTGGTCACCGTTACCACCTCGTCCGCACTGTTCTTTAGCGTCTTCTTGATGAAGCGTAGCAAATGCTTCTGGTTCATGCAGCTGGCCGCGTGGATGTGTGTGTCCACCTTGCGGATATTGTAGAAGTCACGGTGCGGTACCGCTTTCTGCGATGCGAGCTCCCGCAGCTCGTTCAGCAGCACGTGCAGCTGAAACTTGGAGTACAGGTAGCTCAGCCGACGGTAGCAAAACGACTTGAGCGGACCGTCCGCTATCATCGAGCACATCATCTGCATGTCCAGCACAAAGTCGGGCAGCCGCGTATAGTGGTAGGGTATGGGTTCGGTCGCGTCCGTCGTCGGGAACACCTCAAACACACCGTTCACCGGCCGGATGCTGTAGTTCAGATCCTCCGGTATGTCAATGACCCACGGCGACTGAGTACTTTGGGGTGGGTTCACTGGATGGTCTACCGGTGGTGAGATGAAAATGTTCCGATTAGCTTTTAGCCATTTCGTAGTGAAGTGAAGTCTCTTGGCAGAACAGACCAGACTCGTTCAGGTTGACAAGTTTTGTCAAGCGCGTCATTAGCGCCACCGAAAACGAGTCTCGCTGCACCGTAAAGAGTGATAGGGGGAGGCTGTCACATTTTCAAGATGCGACTCGACCTCATTATCATGATCATGATCACACGTTTTACGAGCGGTTAGATTACAGTGCCAACAGCAACAGATCAGGCTATGGTATAACTCTACCGTACTCGCGATCAACAACAGCAACAAAACAACAACAACAACAGACAACTTTGGAGGCTGGTAGTGGCAGGGTTTTGCGCTGAACACCCGAACACGGAACAGGCGGCGTGCCGTTATTATGTCGGCGTTTTCAGCTGAACAACAATCGTAGTAGAGTGGAGTGGGGTAGTGCATTTAGCCAAGGGCCACACAATCATCATTCTATCTCAATGGGCAAGCAACAAAGTAAACAATAAAAATAACCGGGTAGACGAAGGGAGGAAACAAACAGTCAAGAGTAAGTTAGACAAAACTAAACTAAACGAAAATGGAATACAAATTAAAGGAAAAAAAACCCGAACATGTCAACAACTAACTAAAACCAAAGAAAGACTAGAAAAACATTAAAAACAACAGAAGAAAACGAAAACAAAGTAAGAACAAAAAACAAAACAAACGTAGTTTGCTAACAAAAATAAAGGAAAACCGAACAAAAAAAACAGACGAATGTACAAAAAACATTAAAAACAACAGAAGAAAACGAAAACAAAGTAAGAACAAAAAACAAAACAAACGTAGTTTGCTAACAAAAATAAAGGAAAACCGAACAAAAAAAACAGACGAAAGAAAAAAAAAAAAAAAAACACAACAACTAACCGTGTGACAAAACCGCAATATAAAAAGGAAGTCACGAATAGTGCACGTTAAAAGGGGGTTGGCACATTTGCGTACGGTTCGGTGTACGAATGCACGGGCAGTGTGTGTGTTGCGTGTGTGCGGTTCGTTTTGGTGCGACGAAAAAGATTCAAAAGATTGCAAAAGACAGAAATAAAATTGTTGTTCATTGTTTATACTAACAAAAATGTAGATGAAAAACCAAGATGAAAAAGAAATGTTTACAAAAGAAATGAAAAATATAAGAAAAAAGTTAAAGTAGACAAAACAGAAGCAAAAGAAATAGAGAAAGTACTTTATAAAGTAGTAAAAAGAATAAGGATCTCTAGTGCGAACTAACAGGATGGAGACTAAGGTAGCAGAATTTAGCTGCAACTACACCAGATAACTACGCCGAATTGAGTGTCGTCTCTTTGCAAGACTGCTTGCTGCCCTTCTTGCAACCTGCTATCTGTCACTTACCAGCGATGGATTTGCGTTCCTGGTGCGTGATCGTGCTCGAGTGTGTCGATTTGAGGAACCGGGCCGTGGTCTGGGGGAACGCTTGGTGCGAGTTGCGCATATACTTCTCGCGCAGTTCCAGCGCCTTCACCAGCAGCGTCGAGGCACGCTCGAGATCGTCCAACGGTACACCGCTGGTGTCCTCGCCCGAGATCGATACCCGTTGGAAGTGGGCGACGAAGTCATGCTCGTCGAACGGTAGCTGCTCATCGGGATGTACTTCCGGTGCTGTTGAGTGCCGGTCCTGCTCCATCACTCTGGGTGTGTGTGTGAGAGAGAGAGAGAGCAAGATTTGGGATTGATAATATGCAAAGAGAGGCAGGAGAGGCAGCACCGCGTCAAGTATTCTCGTCGAATTGCGAAGGATGCCCGGGACGAACTGCACGAATCGAGCTGTACGGCAGCACTGAGAGAGCGGTCGGGCGCAATATAGTTCCAGCGCTACCTTCATCGCCATTAATCGGCTGGTCCGCGTGATGTGCGCGCGAACTTCACCGACTGGAGAAGGAGAGCTTGAAACGTGCAGTGGAAGATGGGGCTAGCGCTATAGCTCCAACACTCACGGATCGGTTAATTGATCGGTCAATCGATTTTACAATTCACTAATTATCAGCACCACTCCGATACGGCGAGTCTGCGGCGTGCTATCAGCCCCGTTTCAGGTTCAGTCGAGCGAAAGTGTGGTGCAAAAATAGAAATTGCGTATACAGAGTGGTATACCAAGGAAGGAGTACGCTTCCAAGCTACCAAGGACGCAGCGCATTATCCGTGCCGGAGGAAGCGAGCAGCTGATGCTGAAGGTGACGTTATCGCTCCGAGCTCATCCTCCAGTTGCCGGCGTGTGCTTTGTGGTGTGTTGCATGTGATGCTTATCAGCAGATGGGCCGATGAAGTGAGCAGCGTGAGCCTCCACTAAATCTTGCCACTTGCTCACTTAAAGTAGGTCCCTGTCGGGCGGATCTCTCGCAACGACCAAAACAAACACTGCAAAACAACAACCAACCTCAGCAGATCCCGTTCGGAAAGCCATTTTTTCGTATCGATAGCACTACCCAACATGTCTACAGAACTGTGTGTGCCGTGATGACCGGTGAGGTCTTCTCGCGGGAATGGACCTGCACGGCCGGATTGGTACTTCGTACTGCTGCGCACGAACGTTCTGCACTGTGTTCTTCGAGTTCGATACTTTAAATTGGATTAGGTGTCCACCTTCTCCATTGGGGGAAGACAAAAAAAACAAGCAACGCACATCATGATGACGCTTCTGAATCTAGCGTAGTGTATCCGACACGTAATGAGGTTTGCTGTGGAGGTGATTGCGTGCGGTGTGCCGCTCACTCGAATGCTACTGGGGGCACACTGTCCTGGGAGTTCTGAGACCGTGCGGTAGTAATAGCGCGCCGGTCGGGATGGTGCTGTAACGCCTGAGCGTTAGGAATATAGCGACACTGGACACACTGGACACACTGGACACGTGCCAGGCTAAAAAAGGAAACGGCATCGCAAAGCAATGGCTTCCTGTTGTGTTTGTGCTGAAACGCAAACCCGTCATCGCTCTTCTTCAGGTTCGACACCTCAAGATTGGACCGGACCGATACTGGACGTCTTGTTTGTTGCCGCCAGCAGGTAAACAGTGTACTTACTTGGCGTTCAGTTGTCGTTGAAGCTGAAGCTTCTTCTCGATCTGTTCGATCGGGAACTGCGGTACCTCGTACGGGGCGGATATTTCGTTCGGCAGCACGCCAACAATATCCTCCTGAGATAGGCTGAGCGCACCACTAAGCACTCCACCACCACCGCCGCCGACGCCTCCTCCACCACCGCCGCCCGCGTGTCCTGCCGGAGACTCATTGCCTTGCACTGTGGGCGAAAAGGAAAAGCGAAAACGGTTTATCAGCGATTATAACCCTTGAGGTAAGAACATTCAATAGTGTCAAGAAAGGAATGAGAGACAGAGAGAGAGAGAGAGAAAAAGCAAAACAGTGTACAGCACCAATATCGTCGACATCGTCTAGCTCTAGGTGGGCAAGGGACAGTGTCGTCTTTACATCCGCATCTAGCCGCGACTGCTTCATCGCTTCCATAATCTTTTGATCCTCCAGCACCTGCAGCAGTGTGCGGGAATCCTGCTTGTTAAAGTTAATCTCCCGTTTGCGGTACATCTTTTTGTTTGCGGTCGAGGTACAAAGGCAAAACTTAAACGGCGCCCTTAACACTGGCGCACACGTCCGGCTTCACCGACAGCTTGCAAAGGACTGGCAGCAGCTCCATAGTACGGAGTAATCTCCGCAAGCGATGGCACGGATCATCCGGCGATCGATATGATCTACGACCAAACAAACCGTTTCGAGCGCTCTCTTGATCCAAGTGTTGGGCAGCCGGGGACAGGCCGACTGACTGTCTTTCTGACGTCCAGGCGCCATAGTGTCGGAGGCGCACAAGCAAGAGATTGAGGGATGAGCACGCAGTGTGGTCATCGTTGATAAGGAGTTTGTTGATTACGGTCGGACACAGGAAGCGCATACTGTCGGGGAACGCCGTATAGAGAGTGCTCCAGTGTGAAGTTTGCTAGCGAACAGGCATGTCCTGATAGGGGACAAAGCAGCTCTCCAGCGCTTGACTGATCTGTACCAGGCGATGACATTGTTAGAGCAACATTGTACGTCATATTCGTCTGATGGTAGCACAACACATTGTGAAATAAGGTTGCCCGCTACAAACCATCTTGGCAAGGTGTTCCGGTCTTGACCGTACACCATTACCGACGGGCAATAACCTGTGTTTTATTGCCACTTTTCATTTCTAACCATTTGCTGCTCCATATTTTGTCGCTCTCACTCTCGCGTTGTTCTTTCTCTCGCTATTCGGAGATGTGTAAAATATGTGTCATATTCGGTAGCGGTATATCATCCGCTCTACTGCGTCATGTACAAGACCCACTGCGGTGTAGTAGCGCACACGCACACAGGCGACACTAGCGCACCATTCGACAACTAACCTTCCGGTGAGAAGTAATCGTTGAGCAGGATAGCGGGTGATCGTGGTGACATGATGATCGCCGGATCCGGTTGATCGAAGGATGAGTTCATATCACACTTGAGCAAAACGCCTCGTGCACTCATTTTTGCTGCAGTATCTGTTGCGCGCTTCCTCTTCCCACTTTACGGATGGATTATTGAACAGCACACGCAAACACACGAACTCCCTATACAGTTGGGGCCTGTTTGCTAAATCACCCGTCACCTGGAAATCGACGCCTGCAGATGCCGGGCCTTTGACACAGTGTCAATGTCACTATTGCCGGAAGTGACGCTCAAGCAAATCGCGTGCCAAAGCAAACAATCAAACCAAACACACACACACACGCGTACACTTTACTATTCTCAAGTTGGATGGGGTATGGCCCTTACGATGCGAACGGTCGTCGAATATCTCTGACAGCGTTTTTTAGTGGTGACATGATGATCGCCGGATCCGGTTGATCGAAGGATGAGTTCATATCACACTTGAGCAATACGCCTCGTGCACTCATTTTTGCTGCAGTATCTGTTGCGCGCTTCCTCTTCCCACTTTATGGATGGATTATTGAACAGCACACGCAAACACACGAACTCCCTATACAGTTGGGGCCTGTTTGCTTAATCACCCGTCACCTGGAAATCGACGCCTGCAGATGCCGGGACTTTGACACAGTGTCAATGTCACTATTGCCGGAAGTGACGCTCAAGCAAATCGCGTGCCAAAGCAAACAATCAAACCAAACACACACACACACACACGCGTACACTTTACTATTCTCAAGTTGGATGGGATATGGCCCTTACGATGCGAACGGTCGTCGAATATCTCTGACAGCGTTTTTTTTTTCTTGTGTGGGTCAGAAGACTTCCTAACCGCGAACAAACAATCACACCAACCAGACCGGACTGGCATGCGGACTTCTACTGAGGCCTGGGTGATCCGCTCGGATGTGCCGGTTGTTCGTGAGCACGCAAAAACTGATGCACAACACGGCGAGATGTTCGTTGGCGGTGGAAGATGCCGATGCTGAGCGTCATCCGACACAGTGTATTCACTTTCTACGTGTGGCCGTGTGCTTGTGTCTGTGCGCCAAACGAGAGCTGATTCGGTGCCAATGACCAGGCCACAGGAAGCGCACGGTGTGCTTGAGGGTGGACAGACGCCAGATCACCAAACAGCGCAGCCGATCCGGCGGAGGTTACTCGGGTGCGAAGCACTAATTTTAGATCTCGGGTACCCCGTGCCTCGTGTACCGACGCATCTACCCGGCAGTGAGTAGAACCAACTGCCGCGTACAGTAACAGTCGGGGCGGAGCGAGATCACTAGAGCTGCTAGACACTGGCTGGCTGGCTAGTCGGGATGACTCCTAGCTCCCATAAACAAATTCACACACACACACACACACACACACAATCTTGGAATATGTCGCGGCGTATTTCTAGTAGATCGCCTGGAGTCTTGCTTTGCTGCACCGTCAACTAGCGACTGACCGTTACTGACCACGGTACTGACCGAGCGATCTCACCGTACCGCACGCGCAATTAACATCGATAAGATAATTTTATTATCACCCTTGCAGTGTTTGGTTTGCGAGCCTACCAAGCACCCCAGGTCGGATCTCACCGGCTTATCTTTGTGTTGGGAGACGATTCGAAGGTACGATTCAGATCGGGCAGAATCTCTGCGGCATAGCATCACCCATCGGTGCTTTCAGACACGCGCGAAAACTGTTTGCAAACAGCACAATACACACCGCAGTTTGCAACTATCCAACTTCACTTATCAGAGGAAACAATCTTCTCCAGGGCAGACACAACTTCCAACTACCTGACAGCATTGGAACGGAATTCACTCGTTGCTGTGGAGCGTAAGCACCATTTTACGTAATCTCGCCTGCAGCTAAACGCTCGTACGATACGACTATTAGCAGCAGACAACACTCATTTTCCCTGGAACTGTGAGGTCCGCCCACGATCTCACCTACCGTCACCGGCCGTACCGACGATACGCTCGGTGTCTAGTACACTCTCCACCGTACCAGCATTGATTTGATTTGATTTGTGCTTCTGCTGATGAAGTTATGGCTGGATTACCCGAAAACTGTACCAACGACTTCACGAGAGTGTCAGTACTTCGCAGCAATGCTTCGCACACCATGTTGGTGATACGCGAGCAGTGCCACTGGTAGCTGCTGTATATGCACCGACTCCAACAAACCATTCGAGAGAAAGAACCTTGGTGGTTGGGAAGTTTGTGCTCGCCCGCTCCTTAGCTGGCCAGTGTCGAGGACCTCTGGTGTGCCTTTCGCAAGAAGTTTGCCACCAGCGGTGCACCTGTATAAATAACGTGACACACGCGGGCACCGGTTGTATCAGTGTTGGGAGCAGTTTATTGATAAAACATTCTCCCTTCTGTTAGGACGCTTGCGATGACTCGCACGAGGTGCCTTTCCGTGGGCACCCCATCATGTATCATATGCTCGCAAGCTGCTACTGACAAACCGAAACTTTATGTTTGTGGCACATATATATGCCAAAGCAAAAACAAAAAAACAATAACACAATCACAGACACAACAGTGGGACGTCGTTTTATGAATGAACTTCATACCGTGTGGATGTCGCAGAAACGATACAGGAGTTCGCTGCAGGCTCGGCGAACACATTGTTCCGCTTTCGCCGATGGGCCTGCCTGGCAAACCAGCTGATCTACTTGCGAACAAAGAAATAACATCCCATCGCCGTGCATCTTTTGTTGTCTAGGGTTGTCGGCGGTTTCGGTGTTCGGCGTATTGCGATCTCGCACGATTGTCTCGACGTTTTCGGTGTTCGGGACCAGGAGTGGTGCAGCTAAAGCAGGTACGGTTAACGGCCGTGTGTGTGGTTGTTTACAGTGCACGAAACCAGGCCACCTAGCTGGTAAACTAATTTGTTGTCGTTTGGCGCATGCATCTCTCCCCTTCGCGCTCTCCTCCCATTTCTGCTCAGCCAACGTTGAGCGAGCACGGAAACTGTGCATCTAAATGAGGACAACTTCCGGCAACTGTCATCTCTCCATGGCAACAGTGTTGTACCCGTCGTCATGCCTGAGCATCGGTAATGGTGCGCGAAAGCCGCTAGGATATCCCATGACTCACGTCACAACGAACCGCAGATAGGATGCCCGATAGCCGGCGTATGCAGGCCGCTTTTTTTAGCATTACGTTTTAGACCAACGCTTGCTTGCGGGTGTTTTGGCGGGTGATGTCGGGCATCACAACATTGTTTGCGCGATATGCCTTCGTTTGTCTTAACAGTAGCAAACGTGCGCTGCTCGCATCTCCATCAGCGAGTTCCGTATAATGAGATCCTTCCATTTCCCGATCGGTATTAAATGTCATGGTTTGGTTCTTGTTTTGGTTGAAAATAACCCAACCAACGTATCAACTTTCATCATCAGTAATAATTCGGCACGTTCGCTGAATACTACCGAATGGATAAGGAACGCTCAGACATTCTCGCTACGGACATTTGGACCAACACCGACAGGCACAAGAATTGAAGCGTGAAGGTCATGTTCAACGGTCCAGACGCTACGTTCGGATTGTTTGCATTTAGTTTTGGTGAGTGAGCTCTTGATCGGCGAATTCCAAAAAAAAAAAAACTGTCCTCACACATCTGTCAGTTCGCACGGTATCGATTCACTTCGAGACGCGCCAATTAATCGTGCAGTAATGGGGGAAAAAAAAAACGGGTGCTCGATTAATCATGTACACGGGCTAACAATTAAGCCGGACGGAAAGGCGAATGGTGTGCTTCGTGTTTTTTTTTTGCTTTCTTGCTTTCGTTTTTGGCACCAAGGTGGAATGTTTCACCCTCACGCGATAGGGCACTGTGGTCGGTTATTGTGGAAATGATGATATTGCTGTCGGCATGGGGAAAGATGCTGACGGGATGAATCCACGCCTAGATGCTAATTAATGTACTGTGTGGTTGATATATATATAATCCGTTTATATATATTTAAACCATTCCCAATTGAACATTTGCCAAGCGTCATCTAGCGTGACAAATGGAGACGACAGTGAAGCAGGCTTAACAGCACGCATTCCATTTCATGATAATTGTAACGTGCCTGACGCACACAGTTAGCAGTCATTTAAGCGAGCTAGAAATTATTGGTGAATATGACTGAAGCAAAATTAGCCTAAAATAGAATGATTGGTACTGTATGAGTAGAGGACCTTTGAATTCTTGAAGGAAGCACCGTGAGCTAACACTTCTAACAGCTACAACTTAGCTCTGGATAATGTAAACTACAAGATGAGCGCATCAAGACTGGTTGAGCCCCAATGTTCTCCACAAGTCCTGATGTCCAAGACATTTTTTTCCCCTTAGGAACGAATGGAATGCCATTGAATTCCGGGTTTATATAACGCAGCTAATAGGACAGGATGCGCTTAGGGGAAAGTGTCCACAGAAAATGGTTTTGGTGTTGTGTGCTTTACCAGTCTTCCATCAGCCCACAGGTAATCAGGCTGATGATTATTCAAATGAAGGTAGGGTGATAATGGAGTGCTTTGCTGTCTAGCAGTGGGACAGCAATCGAAATTGGGTACGGAACTCGCCGCACCGTAGCTGGAATTGCGAGACACACACACACAACATACCACATCGCCTGACACTTTATGGCTTGATTAACGGCCCTATTGACCTTTTTATTTTGTCTCGCCATATACACACACACACACACAAGCCCCGTAGCCTGTACATGTCCAATTTGGTGGGGTTGTCGTTTGTTGACACAGCTCGTGGCCCATGTTTAGGGGGTGACAAAACTCCAGCACACCAGCTGCGAGGCAGGTTCGGAGCGATAAGATAGGCCAAGCCCTGAGCCCAGAACTTTTTGGAACCGGTTCACCCTATCCAAACATCGTAAGAATGCTTGGGTCAATAGCGAAAATCGACCACCCGATCTAACTATCCTAAATTTAGCTCTCGGTGCGCTCAACAAAGAACTGGTCACTGCGGTCCGGTTGCACTCCAACAAGATTTCGTGCAATCAGGTAAGGTATAAGCGCTGGATGCAAATCGATTGCAGGTGACGCGATGTGCGTGTATGATGGTAACCTTCAAACTTGCTGCTGGAGATGAACGCATCCGAGCGTGGTGCAAATTTATTTTCGGCGTACAACTTTTTGCCCAACCAGAATCGTTTCCAACATCCCAGAAGCTCAAGGGTGCGAAGAAGGGCACCGTGCCAAGACAGGGGGTTTGCCTTTGGTGACAACATTCTTCCACACTGAGCGCATACAGTTTGGAAACAGCGATGGCTAAATGTTTGGCGGCGGCGCTTGTACGTACCTGCTTTCAGTTTGGATGTCGTTTCTGCCTCAATTTCCATGTCGATATCAAAGGCAAACCGCTTGCGCGAGTTGTAGTCGTTGGTGCTGGTCATCGTGGGTGCAGCAGGCCTGCCGTGGCTTTCCAAAGTCTCGGGAGATATCCGCAACCGGAGGCTCGCTTTCTGTGGACGGCTTGTAACTGCTGGAACACACCGCTCGCAACAGGTTTCACCGAGCGGGTTTCACTTCCCTAAACACAACTTGCGTACCGGTGTACCGTATGTATCAGAGCTTGCACGGGGATGTCACTACACTTTGCCTGTCACTACAATGTACTAGAACGCGGCTCCACTAGGAAAGCAACAAATGTGTCCGGTCAGCAAATGTGCACACACTAGCTAAATAGAAGAATAGGACACGACAATCACACAACACTCCACAAAACGGCGAACACAGCGAGTGGAGTCACCCTGACCGGGCGACGCAATTGAGCGAAGTGGGGGGTGGTTTATCGATTTCCAACACTTCACATTGTCCAGTTGTACGGGATTGCGTTCCAACATCCACAACCGCCAACGGTCCGAACGGCAAGAAAAGCGACCTCTAACACCGGTGGCAGTCGGCGGGGCGCAACGGAACGGGGTCGTTGATTGTGTGTTTTCGTTTTCGCGCAAGATGCTTTGAAGTGCTTTGAAGCGGGCTGGCGAAACAAAAACACCACGCGGCACCCTTGGCAAGTTGGGCGGTGCGTTTACCAGGGGCAGGGTACGGTCTTCTAGAATCGTCTCCGTATCAAGCTGTAAGGTACCGACGACGACTGGTCACGTATGCGACCGTTACCAAAGTGTCGTCTTTCCACCGAAGACGGTCAGTCATTGGCGTTTCGGCTGGAGAAGGTTTCATCAGCAGCGAGTCCGGGTCCGAGGATACACTCCGCCGTCAGATGAACTGCGTCACCTTTCACCACCATCTTTGCGTACGCACCTCGTAAAGAGCGTGTAGCCTCGTGCTCTCTCACTCTCTCTCTCTCTCTCTCATTTCTCTCGATGCTTGGTTGCAACCCGCATCGTTTCTTCCATATGCCGGGTTGTGTTTTATCAACCTACTCTTAAACATTTCGCTTAAAGCGAATGCACAGATTAATCGTTGTGGTGTTTTGCCCTCACTTTACTCTCTCTTTCGCACTTGTGAAGATTAAACCGTAGCTGATTAATGAGGTGATGCGTAAGCTAGCATTTTTACCCTAAACTATCTCGCTTCTTGCTTGCTCATCTCGCTCTCTCTCTCTATCTCTCTCTCGATTGCTCATATTTAGAGGATTATTTATTACACATCTAATCATACGACGAAAGCGGTATTAAACTTCATTTCACGTTCTCATCTTACGCATCTGCACACACACACACACACACGCGCGCGCGATAAGCTATCTCGCTCTCACTATCTCTTTTCTTTTGTTTATTTTGGTTTTAATCTAAATGTACTTTCACTCGGAAACGGTTATTATTTTCCTTATCAGGGCTGTCAAAGTGAGGCAAAAGATTGCACAACAAATGGTAATATAGATCCCTGTTTGTGGGCTGGATTTTCGTACTCGAAGACGAACTGGGAGCTACAGTACGCAGTCAGAAATTTGCGAGACATTAGAATTTTTGGGGGTTTTTGGCAGCATTCTTCACAAGAAACCATCTTCATTCCATATGGTCTAGATATACTATCGGGAGATATCCGCAACCGGAGGCTCGCTTTCTGTGGACGGCTTGTAACTGCTGGAACACACCTCTCGCAACAGGTTTCACCGAGCGAAGTTTCACTTCCCTAAACACAACTTGCGTACCGGTGTACCGTATGTATCAGAGCTTGCACGGGGATGTCACTACACTTTGCATGTCACTACAATGTACTAGAACGCGGCTCCACTAGGAAAGCAACAAATGTGTCCGGTCAGCAAATGTGCACACACTAGCTAAATAGAAGAATAGGACACGACAATCACACAACACTCCACAAAACGGCGAACACAGCGAGTGGAGTCACCCTGACCGGGCGACGCAATTGAGCGAAGTGGGGGGTGGTTTATCGATTTCCAACACTTCACATTGTCCAGTTGTACGGGATTGCGTTCCAACATCCACAACCGCCAACGGTCCGAACGGCAAGAAAAGCGACCTCTAACACCGGTGGCAGTCGGCGGGGCGCAACGGAACGGGGTCGTTGATTGTGTGTTTTCGTTTTCGCGCAAGATGCTTTGAAGTGCTTTGAAGCGGGCTGGCGAAACAAAAACACCACGCGGCACCCTTGGCAAGTTGGGCGGTGCGTTTACCAGGGGCAGGGTACGGTCTTCTAGAATCGTCTCCGTATCAAGCTGTAAGGTACCGACGACGACTGGTCACGTATGCGACCGTTACCAAAGTGTCGTCTTTCCACCGAAGACGGTCAGTCATTGGCGTTTCGGCTGGAGAAGGTTTCATCAGCAGCGAGTCCGGGTCCGAGGATACACTCCGCCGTCAGATGAACTGCGTCACCTTTCACCACCATCTTTGCGTACGCACCTCGTAAAGAGCGTATAGCCTCGTGCTCTCTCACTCTCTCTCTCTCATTTCTCTCGATGCTTGGTTGCAACCCGCATCGTTTCTTCCATATGCCGGGTTGTGTTTTATCAACCTACTCTTAAACATTTCGCTTAAAGCGAATGCACAGATTAATCGTTGTGGTGTTTTGCCCTCACTTTACTCTCTCTTTCGCACTTGTGAAGATTAAACCGTAGCTGATTAATGAGGTGATGCGTAAGCTAGCATTTTTACCCTAAACTATCTCGCTTCTTGCTTGCTCATCTCGCTCTCTCTCTCTATCTCTCTCTCGATTGCTCATATTTAGAGGATTATTTATTACACATCTAATCATACGACGAAAGCGGTATTAAACTTCATTTCACGTTCTCATCTTACGCATCTGCACACACACACACACACGCGCACGCGGTAAGCTATCTCGCTCTCACTATCTCTTTTCTTTTGTTTATTTTGGTTTTAATCTAAATGTACTTTCACTCGGAAACGGTTATTATTTTCCTTATCAGGGCTGTCAAAGTTAGGGAAAAGATTGCACAACAAATGGTAATATAGATCCCTGCTTGTGGGCTGGATTTACGTACTCGAAGACGAACTGGGAGCTACAGTACGCAGTCAGAAATTTGCGAGGCATTAGAATTTTTGGGGGGTTTTTGGCAGCATTCTTCACAAGAAACCATCTTCATTCCATATGGTCTAGATATACTAATCACCTTGCCTGAATCATGGGTTCTTTGTTTTTCTATTGCGACTCAGCGCGACCGCACGATGCAGTAGATTCGGCTTGGTGTACCTTCACCAAGGTCGCTCTCCGGCTGTGCGGGATATGCACACGAATATTGTCCATGTATGCATGCGATGCCCCAGCTGCGGCTGCGACATTCGCAGCAGCAGTGTTGCATCCCCCAAAACGAGTGCACCGCTGCAAAACAAAACACCCGATAGCTTCACGCAACTGTAGTACGGATGTGCGCGTGCCACGCACTATCAGCTGACGGGCGAATTGGTGTTGGTGGTGGTGGATGTAGCCTCATGGTCGCTAAAGCACACCCGAATTTACATCTGACGCTTATCAACCTTCTTCTTCTTCTGGCACTGCAAATCTCGAGAGAGTGAGAGAATCTGTAGGCATGTGGGTTTGTGATTTGCGGGACATTTTATTAATCCCGCATAGCACAGATTCCTGCAAGACTTTTGATGGTATGGATAGGGATGGATTATACCTGTGGTGAACCGGCGTGCGATTAATATCAAACCCGGTTTTCTTTGTGTGTGGAAGCGTCTTGCCCGAATCGGACTATGACACAGTGCACAGGAAACAAAAACACACACACAGCTGAGATTGAGACTTCATTTATAGGAGGACTGCCGCTTCTTTGATTGTAGAAAAGTGTGGACTTTGATGGGCTGGTTGATGGTTTTATGCGTCGCCTTCATTATCTGGGCCCTTCCTAAGGTACACTGGGTCTCATGCTTACATGTGTTGACTCTGGGAGATGACTCGGGCAACTAGCTGGCTACATTCCGCCTGCACACTTACATATGCCCAAGGGTTTTGGTTCCCTTGATTATCGCTACTTAAATAAAGATAATACACCGTTTGACAGTGGAATCTTTCGGCCAGCTTCCGGAACAGTGTTAAGGACACGTCGGCACGTCTGGTGCAACGCAAGACGGACACACACGCACACTACTGAACGCATTAAAATGAGCAAATCATCAAAACAACGAAACAAACCGGACTGGTGCTGGAAAGCTTTCCCCTTTTCCCCCTATCTACCCATCCACCCCGGGATTCTCTCCGACTCAACATGCAGAGTTTTAAGTTTGTGCGTTAAAATAGAGCTTCGCTCCACTCGCTAGCGCTGGTCTTCTCACCTTCATCACTTTCCGGCTAAACCCGGCCGCTTGCTGAGACTACCGTGAGCTTACTAGCGTGCTCGTTCATGTGTCCGTCTGTCGGTGCGGTCGGTGTTCCTCGTACCGCATGCATATATACACACGCCCGCATGCTTGGTGTGTTGGCGCCACCACCCCCTCCAAAAGCCCCACCCTACTTCCATCCTGCTCTGTTCGGTGGTTGGAAAGCTTTGCCTGCGTTAGACTCGCCCGTTTATTCG